>DWNE01001732.1:0-20886 GCA_018249875.1 Cecropterus toxeus | reverse complement strand
CTCCTATCTAAGATTCTACCTATCTTATCTGTTACACCTTTCACATACGGGAAATATGCGCACTGTCGTTCAACTCTACTGGTAGTGATTTGTCTTCTTTCCTTTTGTCTAGTCCGGGGCGTGTGTCCATTGTGGCGTAGGACTTCATTTATATGCTTCAATTCCTGTTCTAGATGTTCATCATCACATAATGCGTGTGCACGATTTATGAGTGACTGCGCAACGGATGCTAGGTGTCGAGGATGATGGTGTGAAGTGCCGTGGAGGTATCTATCCGTGTGAGTAGGTTTCCGGTGGATTGAATGACTAAATGTTCCGTCAGGGCGAGTCTTTAATGCGACATCCAAGAATGCCAGCCTCCCATTATCTTCTATTTCATAAGTGAATTTAATGTTAGGGTGTACCGAGTTCAGATGACACATGTACGTTTCAACTTGTCTCTTTCCCCCTGTTAATATGGCAAAGACGTCATCTACATATCTTCTCCAAACTTTAATGCAATTAGGGCCAGTAGTGATGGCTTTCTCCTCCATATATTAGCGACTACTGGGGCAACTGGACTACCCATCGCCACACCATTAGTTTGAAGAAAATATTGACCATTATATAGGAAGTAACCGGAACGGAGACAGTGTTCTAATAATTTAACGTAATCTAAGTTGATATTATTATTCACAAGAACATCAGTAACTACCTTTAAACATTCAGTGATTGGGACGTTTGTAAATAAAGATTCTACGTCAAAGCTAACCATACAATCACCATCATGTAATTTAATGTCTTTAATGATACTTATGAAGTGTCGGGAATCCTTTATGTAAAATGTTGTCCTACCTACCAGGGGCTGTAATACTCTGGCTACATGTTTGGCGAGTTCATATGTTGGGGAGTCAATTTGACTAACTATCGGTCTTAAAGGAACCCCATCTTTGTGAACTTTAGGTAGGCCGAAATATCGGCAAAAAGAAAAAAAAAAAAAAAATTCAAAAAACCGCATATCGTGAGTACCCGTAACATATTAAAATGGATAAATTCCGCGATAATATTAGTCTAAAACTTCGATCACTGAAGATCTAAAATCATATATTGCAAAAAGAGTTATGCTTTTCGTGTATGTATATATACAAAAAAGACTACTCTTTCAGACGTAGTCGGGTAAAACAAACTGAATTTACTTATATTACTAGCCTTACTTTTCTCAGAAAGATATTATATGGCTCGTTAAAATTTGTATTTACCGATCATACGTTTCTATATTGGTGCCTGTATCATAGCGTTCTTCACCTCATATTTATAAACTTTCTGCGTACTGTATATTAGTATACTTTATCGATACCAGGAATTGTTTAGAGTATGGAACGTCACTAGTAAATCTGTTGGTACTTATCCATTTACAAATCGCTCGGACAATAGGTACTCTTAGGGGAGATTAGGACCAAGGCCCGAGGTACAATTTATTTTTAGGAAAAAAAGTTAATAAGTGATGCTTAAATAATTAATAACGTTTTCTATACTAGGAATTTCAGTATTCTGGGCCAAAGACCCAGAACCAGAACATTAACCTGAATTTATCATTCAGATGTAATAAAGACTTGCTGGGAATCGAACCCGTAAACCACATCAAACCGATATAGTAATCGTTTTATCAGAGGCGTTGTCAAAATTTCGTGCCGTGTACATATTTTTTTCAACGTAGTTAGACAAAAACTGTTTGATAAAAATATATTTAATAAATCATTCGCTTCTTAGTCTAGTTTACAATTTCTTATCGAAAGCCCTCTACAAACGTTTTATTGTGTCATTAAAAAGCGAAAAATATCGAAATCAAAAATAGCCTATAGACTGACCAGATAAATAAGCTACCACCCTGCAAAATGTCATGTAAATTGGACCAGTGGTTCTAGCGTGATTGAGTAACACAGACACACACCATCATAATTATATTTTAGTATAAATATAATTGAGAGAAACATTTTGCAATAAATTATCTCGTATCGATCGTATCGTAGCGTATCGATGAAAGCAATAAAATTAACGATTTAGTCTTTAAAGCTTGCTATTACGTCTTTAGTCAAAAATCTAGTTGGATCATATACCGGGTGTAATCGTTAAGTGTGCACATGCGATTATTCCGTAACTATTATAGATATCAAAGAACTTTAAACTGATATCGAAAGTACTTCACTAACTGAGTAAAAAGACAATAATAACTTTTTAAATTAAAACGAGAAATATTCAAAAACTTTACATTAAGCACTTACATACATTTTATTTCTTAGTAAGTACAAAATCTTCTATTCAAAGCAGATATTCGAAGTGACGTCCTCGTTGTGCAAAATATATTGACGAGCTCTATTTACAGTTTCTAAATGAACTTTTTTTAATGCTTTCGGAGTAATTAAAGCAATTGCAAGACGTACATGACTCTGTAACTCTTTAATGCTTTCTACCTTTCTACTATCTCGAACTAAATGTAAGGGAGTGTTTAATGCATTTTTTTGGCTATTTCTCGTTTTAGTTTTGAAAAGTTTTTTGATATCTGTCATAGTTACGAAATAATCGCCTATGCACACTTAACGATTACACCCGGTATACCACGGTAAAAAGTATTCTACGTAGGGTTGCCAACCGTACTATCTCACTATATATCAGTGATTTACTATATTTCAGGACTGTGTACTATATATTATTGAGCAAATAACACAAAAATACTACTATATTTTCGACACTGAAATCTAACATAAATAAATGTATAACAAATAACCGGTCTGTCGCGCAGTGGGTCCCGGGTTCAATTCCCGACCAGACAGAAATATGAATGATGAGTTTAGATTTCTGTTCTGGGTCTGGGTGTTTGTGTATTCGTTTTTGTGTGTCCGTTGCACCCACGACTCAGGAGAAAATCCTAGTGTGGGGCTATGAGTTTTTTAATAACAAAAATCCATCAGTTTCAAATCAAAAATTTTACGGACGCGTCTCTTACAATAATTTTAAAACAGCTTGCTACTTCAAAAATTATAAGTAGTATAGATTTATGAAAATAAATATGTTTTTGTTATGTTTTGTACATAAAATACTATATGTGTACTATATTTTTATAACTTTTTGGAAAAATACTATATTTCGTTGACAACCCTTATCCTACGTGTTATCTAGGCCATAAATTATCCTAGTAGCTAATTAAATTCAAATCCAATCAGTTTTAGGTAAAAGAGTATCAAAGGATAGACGGACACAAACTTTCGCATTTACAGCATTAGTAAGATTAAATACAATGCAAGCCGATCATTATAAATGAGGGTAAACTCTCAGGAAGTTTCCAATATTTATCAGTTCATTGTAAAACGGTTAATAAATCCAAATAACAATGCTTTACGAGATATTGAATAGGGTATTAACGTAGTAATATGGTTTTTGCGTTATTTGTAATGTGGGAATATGTTTTATGAAAAAATATAGGGGCGCATTTAATTTGAGCACAAAGATACTAATGTTAGGTCTATTGTGTTACTTGTTACATTATCTTTGTGAAAAAAAATAATTAATATCACTTTATATACCAAAATCAAGAAATACTACAAACTATATTCTTAGGTTCAAAATGTTTACGCTGTAGAAGATATAGAACACCGTGTTTTTTTTTCTTTTATAGCAAAAGAAATAGAGAGTGTATGGTGGATTAAATTTTAGCCGCTAACGTTTTTCAACTGGGGTTTATACAATTTATTTTTTCGAAGTGCATCTTAGAGATTAATTAATAAAAGGAAATATTGAAACTTAGTTAGCCTGATAGGCTATGCTTTAAACCATATTAATGATATACCTAATTTAACACTTTTCGAAAAAGTCAAGTACGAGTCAAAGAGTCAACAGTAAAAGTACTATAACGTACATATTTTTGGAAAGATACGATAAGATCTATTTAATAGCTTTCATTGGATACCCATATTGTCGCGCTAATAAAAAAGTCGTCCCTCCCCTCCTCTTATTCCCCCATTTGTAGGCGCCATTTTTAAATTATACAGCCTATCACTCTGCAAACTAAGACGATTGTAATGATATGTCATACGTCACAATACGGCAAGCCGTTTGGGCTGTAGGGTGTGCCAAAGAAATGGACATACATACAAACAAATATACATACATAAGCTCGAAAACATTACCCGGGTAAAAACCCGTGGCTAAGTAGCGAGACAGCGAGCGCAGTGGGGTTATACAGCGTTTTAGCATTATAATCATACATTTTAATATTTAGCGAAGAAAAATTGCAGCTATCAATCTATTGGCAATCTATCCGCGTTCGCTATCTATCCGACAATCTAATTCTGTGTACGTACGCGATCGGTCAAATCTTTAACGCAACGCGCTATTTCTGTACATTGTGTACACCGGTCTGAGCTGCGTTTACATAGTGTTGTATACTTGAACGAGTACTTAGATATGTAATTTTGCGATAGATACTCGATTAAAATAAACTAAGAGAAATTATAAATCAAATCAAATATCGTCGAATTCGTCATATATAAATATATATTATTTATAATATGCCAAATTATTTATGAAGATTAACATTCTAAATCTACAACAATTGAATTGTTTTATATACGCCGTGTGGTGTCCGCCTTGGGTAGCACCCGTCCTCTCTTGTCGTGCGTGAAGCGAACTACGGACTTTACCCGGGATAGCCAGCAGCGTCTTCATGTAAACATCAAGACCTACTGCGGTCACAGGCCGGCGTCTCAAGTGCGTTGTCTATTGGCAAAAACACTCTTCAAGAGGCCCATCTCCAGCAAAGGACCTGAACGGGCTGATGAATAATACGCCTTCGATTTAATTTTATTTAAACAGTACAGCATTTGACTTTAGTTAAAACAATAAAATTGAGTAGTATTAGCATTAAGACTGTGGTATAATAAGTATACTCGCTCGTGTAAAGCTTCGTGCCGCTGGCTTCTGTCCATCGATGCGCCCTGCAAAATCTTAGCCCAAATGGAAACAAACCAGAATTATGACCCGATAACAGCGAACAGATTTTTCAAACCGACATTGTGTATAGGAACTTATAAACGTAAACGTAACAGGTAAAGCTAAGTTCACTGATTTGTGTTTAGGAAGCGATGGTTGTTATTCTCAAGGATTTCGATATTTTTCAGTGTAGTCTTCGTAGATTTGGAATATTGTTCGTAACGATTGATTGTCGATATGTAAGTGCTATTACGTTCTAAGAATAATCTCTTGAAGATATATAGTAAGCAGTATATGCAGTGACTTGTCAGTTGAGCTACTAAGAGTTCTGCTGTTTTTCCTCATTATCTTACTTCATTTATAGAGGTGTACGCATCATAAACTGGGCAGTTGTTAGTAGCGTGTAATTGGGACCATGTTAAATGATTGCTTCGACTTTATATTTAAACCTGTCAGTGTCAAATAGTGATATAGCTCTTCTCGTGAGTTTCGTAAGAGGCCACTAAAGAACAAAATTCAGAAGATGGGTAGCATGTCGTTTTTGTGTACCAAACTAACAACATTCACCAATATGGAACTCAGACTCGGTGATTATTGGTAATACAACGCTTTAGATCCTACCTCCAGGAGTGGAAGTGGAGTTTGATGATGATGATGTTCTTAACCTTGAGTAGAATAGGATTCCTAAAGTGGATTACAATACACTCCTGCCCCTGTGTTTTAAAGCATTTTAGGTTATAGATTTATTACGAATTCATACTTTTAAATTCCTATCCGTAAATAGATTTACTATGTTATAAGGCAGACATAGGTGTGACGATGGTTTTTGGTTTGTAAATCCTATTTATATCACCACACGCAATACGTTTTTTTATTTTATGGTAGTACATATAGTCAACCTTGTGGTACGTGGCTAGTGTCGTACATGGTCATCTGAAATCCCAAGATAAGATCAAAGACTTACCTGAGTATTGCCACAATTGTTGCTACCTCTGTGAAGGATGTTTGAATGCCTGGGATAAATGTCTCCTTTACTACACCTTTCAGAACAGAACACGGCGGCACTTATGACTGCTGTGATAACAAAGAAATAGAGACAGTGATGCTTTCGGAGATGAACCACAAAGAGAACCTTTAGAAGGCTTAAACAAAGAACATACCACATTTAATACAAACTTCAAGAATACAGTATTCGCACCAGACCATTCCCAGCAGGCAATAAATAACGATTGTTTGATGAGTAATCGGCAATTTCTAAGAAAACCACGATTTATTCAAAACTGCCCGAAACGTTTTATGAACTGTTACATTATTAGATGTGAAATAATAAAAGATGAAGTAGTACCTACTATATCTTGGATAGTTTATTAATAATATTTCTCCTTTGTTTGTTTCTCTACGTGTAAGATTTTAATACAGGAAAGGTAGGAGAACTATTTAAGGTTCGATTTCGTAAGCACCAGCACTACACTGACTTCTACTTAATAACAGCAATGTTATAGCTAGATAGGTAGGTAGTGCTGTGTTCTAGTCTGAAGGATGTGGTATGGGAGAAATACTTATTCAAGGCGTTCCAACTTAATCCTCAGGGGTAGCATGATTACTGGGATTGATTACAGATGTACATAGGTGGCAGTAGCCACTTACCTCGAACGGGTATCCTCTCAGAGAGGCGTTAGGGAAAACCAAGTGTGGATTGTTAGAGATAACACACCTACGGGAATAAAAAAAATTAGGGCTAAAATGTAATTTCTATATTTTAATTAGATCTACGGGGGCACTTACAAATTGTCAATTACACTATTTTTTCTGACACTACCACCGATTGAATCACAACCATATCTGAGAAGATCCGGCAAGACAATCAGTGGGTTTGTTTTTCTTTCTTTGCAATCATCTTTCTCTTTCTTTTTGACACGAAGAATAAAAGTTAGCTCCGATATCATGCCTTACATTTAACTTAACAGAACGCTTGGTTGTAGGTGACGTTACGAAGTTTTCCTTAACCGTTAGAGCAAGTGACAATTTTGCTTCATAGATGCAAATCAAGTGTCGTCTCTTCCCTAAATAGCTCTTAATTATTGCAGAAATTATAGTCAGAAGCATCTGTAGAATGACTTGTGTGTTAAAGCACTTCATTTCAAGCGTAATCCTTTACAAGCGATGTATTAAAAATAAATCAATCTCGTCTGTCTTGTTGTCCCATTTTATAGATGAATGCATGTTATTTATGTCCTGCGTGGGCTCTCGTACATGAAGTTACATTACAAGTAATGTAATAATGTTTGTTTTATATGTTTTACGATACGTTATTTTCGTGTTTTTAGACACATCGCTGTGGTTTTTCGGAATTTATTATTGCTGTTTCAGAAAGTTGTAGAGAATGGATAAATTATGTAATACCTGTTTTGTATTGATTGTTCTATGCGAAGATATCTGATTCTTTTTTGGCATTTTAAAATGTCTTTGTTTAATAACATCAAAATTAAAAATACTTAAACTAATTTGAACTATCTATTACACGAAATCAAAAATAATATTTTGGGTTCTTCTGGACAGAAAATACTAATCAATTTTGTTTTTGGTGATTTTAGATATTCACAGACCACTTTTTTATAAAAATCTTCAATTTAGACATCACTTCGTTGCAATTGAATAATTGTCAAGTAGATAACAAAGTTTTTAATCTTACTTAAGTTTACGAAAGTTCGCGTATTCAATTACGGAACCGCTGTATAAATTAGACACTGATAATGAATTTTGAGGTTTGCCGACGAATCGCCTGCTAGACAGCTTATAATAAATAGAAAATAATACAGATAGTGTACACTGAAGCGATCTTTGTTTAAGCTAAGGGAAGGTGCGGCGGAAGTGACGCGCACGTGCGCTCAGCCACAGGATGTTCCCAACTTTACTTCGAATGCTTAGGACGAAGCCGTGATACGGTGAAATTATCGATAATATTATATTCTTCATTATATTGTTGTCACGTGATGACGAGATGATTGCTAATTTAATCATGTTTTTTGTTTTCAATAAGATCATTATTCTGGAGTTTGAACATGTGAAAGATTTGGGGTGCTTTAAAATTAACAATTACAATGTCAATCAAAAACGAATTAAAAAAAAAACTAATTATTTTATTTTTATTCGTTTTTGATTGACGTAGTTAAAAGTAAGAGTAAATTAATCTTGTACATTAAAAAAGTAAAAAATATTAAAGTAAATTAATTAATTCCATTACAGTAACTTATTATTAAATCAACTAACAGTTATTATTATTGTTATCGATTTGTTACGTCAAAGAATCGAACGACCATACAATCTATTTTCACTACCGTAATCGTTTCTTACAGTCTTACTTGATATAAATCATAAGTAAGTGAATATTCTGAAGATTAAAGAAAGATTCATATAATATTATCTTCGTTATTCTTCACAACCGAAATCGGAAGTTCCTAAGATTCAAGTCTCAAACCCCCAATGTTGGGTTTCTAAACAGTACACTATTCTACGAAGTTGTTTGAATATATTAATATAATAATGCGGTTTAATGACCAGTTGTCAGTGTGAAACCCTCAGCACGTGCACGCATCGCACGCGTCTGTCAAATCATTTGCGGTCGTGCCAATGTTTATTATCTCGTGTAATGCGGTTACTCCTACTAATGCGGTAAGCATTTATGCGGTTGTGGTTAAATCGAATGCAGCTATAATTGACTGTTTATTTTGGTGCACTAGTTCCGAATCGCACGTTCCGTTAAACGTTTGTTGAACGAACAATGAATAATGTGTGATGTTTTAAGTTATATGCGGTAAATGTAATGAAAACGGCACTGAGAGGATAACATTAAAGTGCTTTTTTAATTTTATTTAAAGAATATTAAAACATACAATTCGATAAGGTACAATATGTTATTAAGTCCGAATAGGTTTTTATATAATAGTTTTGTTTTTAAAAATATAATAATTATTATATATACTTGTATTGTATACTTGTATTTTGAATAATATTTTTTTGCACGTCGAAAGCGTAGCGTTGACTGATCAAGAGGAACACTTTCCTTATACCATTTGATATTTCTCAAAAATAATAAGTTCAATAATATATAGGAAATAATTTAATATTTTGTATTTGTATCTGACGATAAGGCAGACGGGCTACCTGATTTAAAATGGTCACCATCCCCTATGAACATTTGCTACACCAGAGGACTCGCCAATGCATCGCCGGCTTAAATATATTAAAAAATAAATATGCTTTAAAATAAATGGTACGTGAAATATATTTTCTAAACGGACAAATGTCCGACAAATTCATTTCAATCAAATGATTGAAATGAACTTTAGATTTAAATTTTCGTTTTTGAACACACTGTACGTTATGTGAACGTAAAACACTGTTTACTAATATTCATATAAAAACCGCGGCACACGCCATCTGGTGCCGGCGGCGACGTATTATATAACTGTTTATGTTTTACTAAAACATGCATCTTAAGATTACACCGATAGTGATATTACTTGTAATAACGGTTAATGAATGTTCTAACAAACGAAGGTAGATTGACAAATAAAAAATATTGGGTATAATTAAGACAGCAAAATTAATTCAGTGATATGCAAAAAATATTTAAAAGGGTTTATGAAATGTATTACTTAATCGCACAGTGAAAGCTAAAGAAATTTAAATCATTTTATTTGCACATTGGATTAAATACTTCAAACTCTTCACAACGCAATTTATCGTCTAGATTTTTGAAATGTAACGACACACGGAAATGCTATGTCTCTTAAGAAACAATTGCTTTAATAAAGTCCCCAAAATGCGAGTAATTTTCATACAATGCAAATGTTCCTTTAAGCCCCTTTTATTTTATTTAAGTGCACTTTGTTATATATTATTTTAGGTCTTAGGCGCAATTCCTAACATTTGTTCTCATCTATGTGACAGAAAGAATTGAGCATGATCAATTATTAATAATGATTAGTGTGTGTAAAATTAGTGGAGACTATATTGCTCAAGACGGGTTTCTTCATAGAATCAGAAGAGGAAACCTTTCAATTTAAAGAACGTTGTGAAGAATTCTCACTCCTGTAGAATACTTGTCGCTCCTAATATTTTACTATATATTTGTCCTAGCTATGTCGGTCATTATTTTAATTCATGAGTTATTTATATAGTTATTACTAAAAATTGTAGTGTTAAGAATAAATCAAACCGAAACAGACCGTTGAAAGGTCTATTTCGGTACGAGGGTGTAACAATAAAAAGTAATCTAACCCTCAAACTGCTTGATGTATCCATTTTTAAATATGGCTGCCAACCCTTCTCTATGATATACGACCTCAAGGCACGTGTTATATGGTTTAATGAAAACTAACATTAAACAGAGTTTAGCCGTTAAAAAACTGTAGACGTGTCGTTTATATGACTAATCTATTTATATATGAAGCGTCGTGAAACTCATAAAGTTGCATCTATTTGTGTTTGGTGTTTCTCAGGGGATTTTATTGGCGCCTCTTGTAATCAACGTCATCATGATATTAAGAAGATGCATGCAACTCAGAGACTAAAAGAAATTAGCTGTTAAGAATTAGATACATCCTGAAATGAATGACTAAAATTTTATGGTACATTAAAATTCGTTTCGGTCGTCCTTTTCTTGTCTACGTCAATTAAAATACATCGCAAGAAATTAGAGTGTGATGAATTTTTATTTTGAGATCAATGACTGCTAGATGTGCCGGTGTTCCACCTTAAAATTGATCTTCTATTTTTATAAAGTAGTATTTACAACCTGTAACAAAGTGCGAACTGAAATTCTCGCACCCCGTACTCGGAATTTTTGTAGAATTGATTTAAATAGTTCAAAATACTTCTTATAACATAATCTATTGTCTAGCGAATTAGGATGTTATGTTCCTTTAATAACCACGCGTTTCAAGAAAATTACTAAACTGCAAATACAATTAATTTTTTACGTACATTTTATACTAATTGTGTTATATTATAAGGTATTAAAACGTAGTTTTATTTGTTGGCATCGCATTTGTGGTATTAAATAGAATTCAAATACTATTTAGGGTTAGATATGTATGTCGTTGGGTTAATGTTACTCTTATTTTACAAGAATCTACCTATTGGTAATTTACCTAGATTCAACAAACGCGATATACTTTATGGAAAGTAAAAACATGTCGGCCATAAACAAAATTCCAGATGCCCGGTATATGACGTTACTGAGGAAGCTAAATGAGGTCTGAGAAAAATTGAAACAGAGAAGCATAGTAGTAATAAAATACAAAATCTTACATTAAATGTGGCTCATTGAAATATTAAGGATTAAGGATTTTTATAGTTTCAGTAAATTGACTCTATTGCCTAAGTCATCTAGTACTGTAGATTGTAATTTTGATGTAATTTTGATTTGTATATTAAATTTCTTACTATATAAATAGTATGTGTATATCTGGTAGGAGGTAACTGAGATGTACTTATAAGGTGTTCTATAACTAAAGTATATGATCTAGACGTTGGGAAATGTCTCTACACGGTGTTTATTTCATATCTACCGCGATCAGCAAAACAGTGAGCATTTCTTTAGCCATTAATAATGCTTTTTCTACAAATAAAAATAATTAATACAATATATTATAGTCTTTCAATTAAAAAATCTGTCACCAGTTGCCTCCGGATGTCAGGACCCGTAAGCACAATAATGAAAATTCCTTCATTAAATGAACATGACACCGAGATTATTTATAATATCAACCCTTTCACCGTTCACCGGTGAATCAAATCCCCAGTTATTTTATATGCTTGTTTATTTTAATGTTTAATTTTATACGGTGCCAACGACCTCGGCATTCGGCCGAGTACTGATCGAGCGGAGAAAATTATATCTAAAATTACTCAATGCATAAAATGCATTAAAAATTTCCTCGGCCCAGCTAATGCAGACTTCTTTAAATCTGTCGTTTTTATAGCGAAACCCACTTACAAATTTGATCTTAATGATAATACATTAAAGCCGTAAATTAATCGACGGACGTCGTCTACAACTGATGGTTTTACGACCAATGTGTACCTTGACAAAAATAAGTTTGCCATTATAAAACTTTTCCTATCTTATCTCATTAAACGAGTATAACTTGGTATGGTTAAAATATTATAGTCTAACGTTAATTACAATGATTTATACATATAATTATGTTATAGCTGTGCTTTAATTCTACAGATTGTAAAAAATCTATATGGTTTTAGGTTGTAGGCTCAGTGCGAAAGATTTGATTACGTGGTCATTCAAGGGTGTTGGCATACTACCCTTTCCTTTTTATAGTCTTAGCCCAACATTATGAATATTTATGTCGTACATGCCACACTCAGAACCAAAACACAAATCGAAATCCATAAACAGCTCCTTATTCGCGGAGGTTATGTTGCACCGATATGTCGCAAATACAGAAACCGCGACTGACCAGCAGTACTCAAAAAAAGCAGATTCTCGAACAGAATGCAACGAATGTGTTTACTAGTACCGACTATATCCGCGAATACTGAAAACACGAACGCAGAAGCCGTGAATTTGAAGCTTTGACTGTACATAATTTAAATATATGTCTGACTCGAGAGGGACATACTAAACCAAACAAAACTTCTGCATCTCAGATCTATATATTAACACCTCTTCCACCGGGGTCCTGTGATTCCTGAGTTTTATCATTTTTTCTTAGAATATTTGTCTAAAAATGGCTAATATAAAGGTTACAGAACTTAGCACTGAATAAGCTATCTCAAATTCTCAAGCACACTGTAAAGGGAATACATTTTGACATTTATTAGTTTTCACGCACCCTGTATTTCAAAGGTACAGCTTTGCATTGCAACGCTATGCATTACGTATTAGATTTTATTGCCTATGTATGTAAGTAGGTCTATTTTCGGAAATTGTTACAGATGTTCAGATGGGAAGTTGTTTGAACAAACATTTAATAAGCGCGTGTCAAATATTTGAGTCGAAAAATACAAGTTTACATGAGTTCAGTATAAAAATAAATGTCCTACTTAGTTTGCTGAATCATTTGCGAATTTTATTTCATGCGTGTAAAAAATATTTTATTATAGATGTGTTGTATGACTAATGGGTATTAGGACTAATAAAATTTTATTTAACTATTTTATAACATTTGTAAATAAATTCGCATGTTTACGTTTTTTTGTAGATCTGGATTTAAAATTTATTTTATCTGTGCAATAAATGTCCACTAATCAGTTTTAGGATTATGGTTGTACACGATCGAAATAAAAAGAAAAAAATAGCATTCAGCAGATTAAAATAAATATAAACGAAATTTTTGTGGTATGAAACCACACACAAAAGATACCTAAGATAATATAACTTATATCTGGAAATCCTACATACAAATATATATATGGAATTTCTTATATACGAAACCTTGTGAGATAGTAAAATAATAATTTTAAATAGCGTAGTTGAAAACTACACAAAATTTAAACTCTGTTTCATTGTTCCAGAAACTAATGGATCCAAATAAGAGGAGTTGAGTCGTGAAACATGACGCCCGCCGCCATTGCGTTTTGGCGCGAAATGCCAATTGCTGTCACTTTGGTACTCGTTTTGGCGAGCGTTATTTCAGCCAGAGATAATGCGTTCAGAGACATTGTTTTGGGTAAGTTATTTTTATTTTTTTATGGAATTGTTGAGTAATTTATAATGACGAACATTTATGTAGCTCATACGTTAAAATATAGAGAGAAGTGTTAGACTGTGCGGACATTGGTCTAGTTTTTTTATCTTACATGTACTAGTAGAATTATTAATAATAAAAAAAAATATATTTTTTAACGTTTCTTTAACATTTTAATACAAATTCAGTTAAAAATAGCTACTTTTTAACAGTTAAACTCGAAATGCTCTATCTATCTTTTTCAAAGGATAGACAAAAGGTATAAGAAAAACTACACAGAAAAAAAACATGTAGATTAACATCGCTGATTATTCCATTCAAAAAACTTCTCAGCTTAAATTTTCGTATCGCGTACCGGATGTATTTGTAAATTTAATTTTGACTGAGGAAGTCCTTTAGTCTTCTAAGTATAATACTATTACTAAATTTAAGCATTAGGACATCAAAATCCTATATCTTAAACCCAACAATGGTCCAAAAGGCACGCTCCTTGAATTTTTATTATCTATATAAATTGAAAATAACTAATTATGTATTCCCATTCCATCGTTCCTCGATATATTAACAAAAATCTTTAAAGCGACGCGGAGAATTTAAAGTCTAATGGGGCGCGTAACGCATACAAATGTAAACGGTGTGATAGGATAAGGGTTATTTTTGGCAATCGGAAAGGAACGTATGTCAAATCGTACGTTGCCGATATATGTACGTGACACTATATTACGAGTATGTGTGCAAATTACAGACAGGACAGGGTAGGTGAAGGATCAATTTTTTTTTTTCATTCATATGAAGTAGCAAACGAGCATGCAGCCCACCTGATGGTTAGGGGTTACTGCCGCCCATGGACATCTGTAAGCAACCTCATATAGAAAAGGGGGCCTCGAAGTTGATCACAGATGCGTTGCTACTCCCGAGGTTACTGAGGAGGCTACTGAGATGGTTGCCTCATATAAAAGTGAGCCGGAAACCACACCCTTCCACCGAAACGCAAGAACTGCTTTACGCTAGAAATACATAGGTGTGACGGTGGTACTTCCCCGGTCGAACTACATTGGCTCTACCACCTTCAAAAAAATTCATCGTCAACCTATTATTGTCCCACTGCTGGGCTTATATGTAAAGAAAACATAATATTCTCTGTACATATAATAAAAAGCAAGTATCCAATGACCGTATTCGATATTTGCGCAAAGAAATCGATATTGAAAATATTATAGAAGTTTGTAACATTTTTCGATTTTTTGTATGTATTTGAAAGTTCATCAAACAAAATCCACTAAATTTAGTCAAAATATAGTTATGCTCAATATCTTGAGGTAAAATTTAGCTTTTTATTAAAATCCATGTACTTTATCTGAAGTTGTCACGATTAAACGCTTTATTACATTTTGACGCTTCATATTAGCTTGACTTGTATGTATGTATCTATGTATGTATGCATGTATGAATGCATGAATGTAACGGAATCTTTGAATGTGAGTTTTACCCATTTTATTTCAAACTCGGATAAAACCGTTGGACTAGTCAGAATTTTATTATTTTGATTTAAATATAAGTACAGCTGTGTCAATAATATGAAGAACCTAACAGTAATAAATGTAGGCGTATACTTTGTATCACACTAATGATTCACACACTTATTTTATTATATTATAGGGCCGAATTTCCTTAACTAATTAATATGACAATTACGAGTGTGTTTTAAAAAACCGCTTAGCTCAGCTACTTCTGTATAAAAACCCAAAATCTTTAAATAGATCTTCGTATTAACTTGTTTATTAATCAATCTGTACAAAAACTTAAATAGTTTTCATATGCAATGATAATAATGTTAGTATGTTATCTACTATTAATAATTAATGTAATATTGACAATAATTTCATTGTTAGGGTTGTCAAACGTACTCTAATATATAGTATTGTACTATATATTACTATTTATTTACTATATACTCGAATATATATATATTTCGGGTTCGCGTACTGTATACTATTGAAGAAAAAATGCAAAAATACTATAATTTCGACACCGAAATCCAACAAATTAATCCATAAGTTCCAAATCAAAATTTTACGAACGCGTCTTTACATGAATATTATAATAAGCATGTTGCTTTATAAAATATAAGAAGTATAGATTTATTAAACAATTATACTTTTAGCTGAATGTTATATCATGTCCATAAAATATTATATACTATACTAGATTCTATACTAATATTATAAAGCAGTAGAGTTTGTTTGGTTGAAAGCGTTAATCTCGAGAACTACTGGTTCGAATTGATTTTTTTGTGTTAAATAGTAATTTTATCGTGGAAGGCCTTAGGCTATATAACATCACGCTATGTTTGTTTGTTTTTTAATATATTGTTCTAATATACTGGTGGCAGGTGGAAGTGCGTGGCACAGTTAGTGATTTATATGTGTGCTATATTTTATGGCTTATTTTGAAAAATACTATATTTCGTTGACAAAATGCTGGTAACCCTAGTTGTATATGATCTGAGGTTACACAATCTTAATATTTATTATTACACTTGTTTAAATTAATTATCGTCCTACTTACACTGTTATTATAATGATTATGAATGTACAAGTATTTGTAACAAGTATTTGTAACAAGTATTTGTAACAAGTATTTGTATCTATGTGTTTATGTATTTTTGCTATTAAAAAAGTAATGTTGTTAAAAATCGAAATAAAGATTAATTGCCTTTAGTTTCAGTTAACTATATTTAAAGACTTGATTTTTGTTTTTATTATTATTATGATAAATGTATTTACTTAACGCATAACTTTAATGTATTAACTTAACGCATTTATGCGTTTTCATCCATAGTAACATAAAAGTGAAGTAAAAGTGAAGTGAAAATAAAATAAATTGTCCATTCCCTCCTTTTTTATTTACATGCGCTATATAGCATATGTCTCTGCAAACTGAGATGATTTCAATGATTTGTCATATGTCACAATCCGTCAAGCTATTTGCGCTCTAACGTGTGACAAAAATGCACATAATTATGTATATTCATACACTCAAAAATCATCATCCTCCTTCTGCCGCAGTCAGGCAGGAACAGCTTACAGCCTCATAGATTGAGTGTTATTTGTCATTTAAAATTTTCCGTGAATTCTTGCTGATTTCATAGCAATTTACCGAAAACTTCCTTGGTCTTGAGGCTACGCAACATTCAGTTCGACACACATCAACTACTGAGTTTACTCGCTCTCTGGTGAAATCGATCAATCATATCCCTAAGGACTAGTAGTAACATCAACTTAGTATAGAAAGACATGGCAATGTCGTTTGTCGTCTAATTGGTCTTGGAATTCTACCATCAAATATTACAACAATCCAATCAATGTTAAATAGTAAGCAATGGCCTGGTGTTAAAGGGAATTCTAAATATAAAAATAAGTTTTCATAATTCAAACTTCTGGATCACATCCAAATTTCGTCAAATGTTCAACCCCATCTAATTATAAGTTTCAGCGGAAAAGGTTATTACTTCACGGGCAAATCGATTGTTGGTCCCAACCCTCTCATTTGGTCCTCATTAACCCGCCGGATGTCAAGACAATTATAATAATGACCACTCGAATTAGACCCTTTGCTTTCTTTTTGACTCCTCACCTCCAAATAACTTTAGCGTGTCGTATGGTGGGGACAGTTCCACTCGGATTGGTCGTGAGGTAGCCAGGACGTGATATTTAATTATTCATGTGTCGTACGCACCAATCAGCTCCGCTTATGTTAATTCGCTTTTTCTAAGTAATAAAATAATAAGACATTGTCTTGTCTTGTAGACTTGTCTGTTTCTGGTAATGCCTGATGTAGCAAAATTTGAATATGCGCATGTGCTTACACGAATAATCGCATAATTTAAAATTGCTCTTTTTTAATTTTAACTTCATGTATAAAGAAAAACAATGATCGTTGTATATTTTCAACCACGTCCTCAAGCATCATAGCTTGAGGACGTGGTTGAAAGTTGGAGTAAAATCGTTAGCGTGATTCAGAAAGGGATAGAGCGCCATCTAGTTGTAGTTGGAGTTTCAAATCACAATGATTCAAAATAAGGTCGACTTCAAAAATGATTTCAAAATTCATCAACAACATCTCAAATGTGGTCGAATATAGAGTAAGACTGGAGCAAGCACTTTAATGCGACTATTCTACGGAATTCAATTTGTCATTTTCATTTGAAAATGCTAAAGGACGAATTCCCATAAACATTTGTCATTTTTTGCTAAAAAGAAATATCACGATTTTATTATATGTAAAGATTGACAGCTGAGACGCTATCACGTTTTACGAGAGCTCGACAAACACTCCCTTTATCTGAAGAAATGTAAACATTTACATTGATGACATTCTGCGATCGTCGACCGGAGTGTTTACACCAATTTGGTCCTAAACAAACAATTATGTTGCATGCATTTCGATAAAGATTTATGAGGGAATAAAATGAATGTTTCCATAGGTGCCTTTAAAGAAGTACCAATGTTTAGAGAGCACTGAAGAAAAAAAACAGCCCAGTGCGAGTCGGAGTCGCGCACGAAGGGTTCCGTAACATTTCTATAAAGACAGGAAAAAAACACTTTAGTGTATGGCAGCCTCCTTAAATGGTACTCTTTATTATTAATTATTAATCTTATTTATTTTTATTTTTAAAGTGAATACAATAACTAAATATTCTATGAGTATTTCAAGCTTCTACTTATTGTCATTATTAATATCGAGTAATAAAATCCTGTTTGTTGTATGGGAGCCCTCCTAAATATTTATTATATTATGTATAAGCAACAATAGAAAAATGTACCTATATCATCTCTCAAAATTTCAATTCAGCTATCACGGCTTATGATAAACAGCCTGGAGACATACAGATGGGCGGACGAACTGTGCAGTTTTAGTAACAGGGTCCAGTTTTTACCGTTTGAGTACGGAACCCTGAAAAGAACAGATAATGGCGCCAAGAATCTGTCTAAACATGATAAGGAAGTTGCAAATATTCAAGAGACATCTAACTTCCTCTCAGTCTAAATCTGCTTCAGTTGTTTAAAATTTTTAATCATATTTTGAATCATAAAGGTTTTTCTTATCTGTTGTTCTTAGAAAAATCTAAATTTGCTTATTCAGGTAAAATCGCATTGAATTTGTATTTTTACCCGACTGTATCAGAAGGAGGGTTTGAAGAATGTTTTTTGAGTGTATGTTTGTATGTATATCCGTTTCTTTGGCACGCGCTACAACCCAAATGGCATAACGGAATGTGACGTATGCATAGTGACATAGTCTATATATTTTTATAAAATGGCGCCTGGAAATAGAGGAAAAACCGCAAGAAAAAGCTCAAAATTCAAAATATCAGTGTGAAAATTATTATTATAAGCAAAGAAAAAAATGCTACTAGTGAATCTACTTTTAACTAAACAAAACCAAAACAATGGTCATTAAGTTACATTTATTATTATTTACACTAACACATAAGACTGAATTAATTATAACATCTTTTGTATCGTGCCTTTAATTTTTCAATGTCGTCGGTTAATGGAATAAGTAAACGTGATATAAACTGTCTTTGCATGACAATAGGCTGAAAGTTATGAACTGGTGCTACGTATGTTGCATATGCGTGCAAGTAATGCGTCTGTCCGTCACACCACGAATGGGGAAACTACTCGCGACCAAAGACTACTAAAGAAGGTGATTCTTGCTTTCGAATGAAAACGAAGGCATTCCCATTAATTAATTCCTATAAGGAGTTTGTATCGATTGGTCAATGTTGTTGCCTATCAGATAATATTATCTGTACTCTGTAGTAGTTTTGAGTGATTTTGAAATTTTGAAGGTGGTAGAATCCCATGATTCAACTCTGGAGGTACCGCTGCCATGAAGGACTCTCTCTGCTATACATACTATTGTCAAATAATCAGTGTTAAACAGTGTTCTCTTCTGGTCTGAAAATATAATACATAATTAAGAAGACATTCGAAAAATTGAATTACGCAGAATATGACAAAAATGTTATCGATCTACAGAAACAAAGTTAAAGAAAGATTTTCAGTTCATTGAACGAATAAATTGAATTACATTTCTAGTATATTTTCTTATAAAAATATTACAAACTTTAACCATTGTTGATAGTGAAACAACACCTTTACAGATATTAAAAGTAATCTTAATCCTATTGTGAGAGAGTTTTCGCATTTGCTGAATACAAATGTGATATCAGAGTTTCCAAGGCTGCGTAAGGACGTCACGACGGGGGAATAATCACGATTTTCCCAGCATATTGCACATGCAACTAACGTCCTGATGTGAGATATGATGTATTCTGTTAGGATGCACGTTTCTGTCTTTGGCTAAAGAGCGCCGACTTCCGTCGCAAGTATTGGTATTCAATATTCCAGTCGAAGACTTTCGTTTCGTTCTTTGGTTTTTCATCGATGAAAGTGATTAGTCATATGATTTAAGGGCGCTGATTGAATCGCAATGGCTATTGAAATCCTACTAATAATGTAGATACAAATGAAAAGATATTTAAATGTCTCCGTCTGCAGTGCTATCGCTTGGTGATGCGTCCATCTGACTTAGCACTTAGCTTTTCATCAACGTGTCCCAAAAGTCCACGATGAAAATATGCAATACCACATTGTTCCTGCAGCTGCGCTGGCTTCGGTCACGTTTACCAGGGTCACGAGTATCAAATATATTGATCCAGGTCATAAAATATTTCAGCGAAATCCGAACGTAGTGTTTTTCTTTTACAATACAAGTCACGTCAATACAAATCACAATGTTTTTCTTTTACAATACAAGTAAGATTCGAGTTAATGCCCATATCGGAGCTGTAATTGTCTGTTTATTTTGTAGCAATGTATGAAAAGTCAAATTTTGAATTTACCTTTTCTATTATTTTTGCATTTCGGTCAGTCCTAAATATTGAACATTAGTTCTTTATGTTATGTTGTAACATTTTTGTACCTACTTTTGTAGCGTATCTTACCTTAGTTTTGTTTATACTTAGATTTGTCTAAACCAATATAAGCGATTGTTAAGTAAAGTTCGTTTTTAAAACCTTTTTTTAATCTCGGATAATTTAAAGAAGAATAAAAAAGAATAAAACATGCTTTCTACACTCATAGCCCCACACTAGGATTTTCTCCTGTGTCGTGGGTGCCATGGACACACAAACACGAAT
>DWNE01001731.1:0-20892 GCA_018249875.1 Cecropterus toxeus | reverse complement strand
CGGGAGTAGCAACGCATCTGTAATAGACTTCATATAGAACCCCTGTTGAATATGAAGTTACTTACAAATGTCCATGGGCGGCAGTAACCACTTACTAACAGGTGGGCTGCTTGGTCGTTTGCTACTTCATACTTATAAAAAAACCATTAGTATTGTAACAATTACAAATTCAATTGAGTCCTATTGAACTCATCAATAAAATTAGCAATTGCTTACTTATGCATAACATGCCCTTGATAAGTTCATCAATGACTTAGTATACTTTGAAAGAAAGCTTCTTCAGTGTATCAAAGAGTTGACAAGAAACTGATAACCGTGGCTTCTTGGTAACAATAAAATACTGCAGTTTAAGAACAAAGTTCAGAAGAGACCTATCGCGCGTAAAAGTGAATGGAATTAGTTACGACTGTTATTATGATAACCGCGTGATGGTAACTGATGAGATTTGCTCTATCTGCTGATTAAATTTCGAGTTAAATCTAGATCATTGATTCTGTTGTACGCGTAATTTCCTAAATTGAATATTCGTTGAATTATATATGATTAATTTGCACACAATGTCCAAGGCTCACGCTGTAAATTTTTTTGATGTAACTGCAACACTTGGTTGCTTGACTTTTGTGGGACATTCTTATATGATGCAAGCTTTATAATTTTTTATAATAAATGTTGTTGAGCAACAATCACCCGGTCACTTATGACTTTATCACTTATCGCCTAAAATCTATGTCAGTACCATTTATCCTTGGTTCATGTTACCTTAAACGACTCACCTGTCGTTCCATACTTTATAATTTATGGGCTTTAGCCCAATCTGCAATGTGCCGTAAGTAATAACTAACTTCACGATACTGACAGGTATGACAAGTGCAAGACCATTAGTTGTAAGTTGTGTAATCATTAGGGACTGCATGGCCGCATAATTCTCGCAAATGGTTACATTTAGTATTAACGCCAATTTGTGAGACGCAAAAAAGTCTTACTAGGTGTTATGACTAGTTACTTTTTCTTGTTAACAAACCCGTAACGGTTAATATTTTAATTTAATGATTCAAGCCTTCGAGGCAGAGGTTTACAGGTTGGACCTTATGCTACGAACGAAATCATTAACTCGAAGTATTAACAATGAATATAAAGCCATTATAACAAACGACCTCCGCAAATCAGCGAATGTCCCGTGTTGGTGTCAACGACACCATAATTTCATTTACAGCGAATGTTTTACCATGATGCAAATGATGCACCGACGCGGGGGGCGTACAACAAAGCACATGCTCGTCGGTATCTTGACCTGTCAGACATTGTCCCACACCTGATTCACTCCCATATTCCGATCCACTCAGAGATCATATTCGCCTGCAATACCCCTACGTCATTTTTAAAGAGCACTTCAGCATAATCAACTCTTGTCCTCACTCGGCAATATTTTTCATAGTTAATTAAACGTTTTATTGCGTTTGAAACGTGATACAAGAGTCCTTTGTGTTCCTTAAGTGTTTTGACGTCTCTACAATGCTTCACGCGTGATTGAAACGAAACTTCCTATAGACACTTTTGTTTCACTCGTACAAATCCTTTGTCGAGATTAATCGTTATTTTGGACATGTAACACATGCCGGAGAAACATTTCGTTTGGATCGTTATCGCGACTTTCATTTTGATAGACATCAAACAGCTTTTAAAAATAAAATTAAATTCTGAGTTAAAATCCTGGAGCCAACAAATACTTTAATGGTAATGCTGTTTCAAACGTAATCACCGTTTCTAAAGTAAGCAAGCTATCAATCTTAAGTCTTGAAATTGTTGAGTATAATCCATTCGGACAGCCGTTCAGAAGTGGCGGTCATTAATACACGTTTACGCACTATTGTCATTTATAAAAAGTTGCAGCCGTACGATACGGACCAAATCCGTCGAACAATCTATCAGCACGACTTGCCTCATGAGTCCGAGCCGTATATGGCCGTGTTTTAGCCGCCATATGTCGGATCGTGAGTACAGCTGCCGACAGTTACTATCTCTTCAAGTTTCCTCGTGCGATTTTGGTCAAAGACCGGTCGAAATATTAAGTATTTCACATGAAATTTTAACATATTATGGTCCGCTATTGGTACACCACACCTCCGGTTGGGAAACGGCGTCAGATACAGATGGTGTAGCATTGATTAACTGTAAACGGCATGGTCCGCAATCAACATTCGTATTGAAGTCTTTTTTGGTCGAAAACTAATTGAAACGCATTTGTTGCCTAAAATCGAACTGGCTCGCCTAAGATATGTTACGGCGTTAAGCTCAGTTAATTTAAATTCGCGAAGTTATTGTCAGTTCAGAATTATGAATATTAAATCCAATCAAGTATTTGTTTCAGCAAGATTTAATGGCTGTGATATTTTGATGTTGAGCTGATATATACACGCCATTGTGAGATCCTTTGTGCAGGATATAATGGCGCGTGATGAAAAGAATGGTCCAAAATATAAACACAGCGTTTCCATCTGAAACAAACTACATGTATATGATGTATATTGTGATGCATTTTCGGTTAAAATTTGGAGTAAACAATGCAAATACGAAATATATCTTTATGGTAAAAATATAGAATTGGAACACAGGATGCCAGACAATGGATGTGACTGTGAACCGAACCTAAAATTAATACAGTTAAGAAAAAAATATCATCGAAATTAAGAATCGGCATCTAAAATCGAAAATCACTTTTAACAAGCTTTAATTAACATTCAATTAGAAATGTTTTACAAAATGGTTACCCAATCCTTGTTCATCTAGGGCTGATCCCTTAAACGTTCATATTTTTGGCGCAGGCCTTCCCTCTGACGGGGTTTTCATGTCGGCAATCAAGTTCACCACATCATTTATTCACCGGGATTGTGGAAGGAAATCTGTCGGGCAAACTAAATACACTATTATTTGTTAACATGGCTTGTATACTCCCAATTAATGACATCACAGCCTCAATGCAAAAGGAAAATCATACCCGATTGCGCTTACATCGCGAAATCCCGCAAAAACGGGTCCACACGAGTGCGGTTCACATAGAATCGCACGGCTTGCGTAACCCTGCGTCTCCGTACATGGGCAGCGGGGCCGGTCGGACCTTCGCGAAGTGGGTCGACTTAATGCCATCTGGTCGCGCAGGACACGGTCCGCTCGTGTGATGTAACGGTGCTCGTGCTCGGCGAAGGGTTAATTGTCCGCTGATTAACATTGCGTACGTTTCGTCGTGTTGGGAATTTGTTGATGATGAGCTCCGTTTGATGTTGGATGTATCTTGGGCGTTGAAAGAATGTGAGCCACATATCTGGTGTATTGTGATGCGGCGCCGAATGAAATTTTAAGATGGTTAATATCTTATATAGTTTAGCACGTACTTTAGGGCTGAACAATAGACAATGAAACTAATTCAAAGAAAAATTAAAAAGATCAGAAGAGAAATTCACATGGATTTTATTTTCCATAAACACACCCACACTAAGAGTAGACAAGCATTTAGATCTAGACTAAAAATAAATTCATTTAGGTAGTCAGTCAGCGAGTGTTAAGGAGGTAATACACAGGTTTACAGTTCATGTCGAAGACCGTGGTTGGTAATCAACTGTAGACAACAGTCGGCGACAGTTACTGACGACAAGCGGCGACAATTGGTGACCGCCGGCTCTGTAAATTGACGAAAATTGGTGACTGTCGGCAACAGTCGTTGACGGACACTCCCTCGTGTATTCAGTTTTAATATCAGGTGATGGTAAGTGGCCATAGGTGCCTATGGACAATTGTAAGCGACTTCAACAGGGGTTCTATCTGAAGTCAGTCACAGATGCGTTGCTACTCTTCAGGGCTAAAGATGGTTACCTTAAATGAAAGTGATGAGTCGGTAACCAGAAGAACAACACGCGTACACCGAAACGGAAGAACTGCTTCACGCTAAAGATAGATGTGGCAAGGGTATGTGCCATATCACCATCTTGTAAATGTTGTTATTGAAGTACTAGTTTAGTTGTCGCTCGTGTGTGACCTCCCTTAAAACCGAGTTATTTTAAATACAACACTATTACGGAGTTTCTGTTTTAAAATTTTAAACGTTAACAGTCCTGTTTCCACTTTTGTTGCCAAATCTCTTTCAAAACGAGTTTGCGAGATAAATAAAATATTTGGCGCCTTGGGCTCGTTAACGGCATGATTGCTAAAGCTCGGCGCCGACAAGCACAAAAGCTCTCGAATGATTTCGTTCAACGATAATGTTTGGAGAAATGTTGCGAAAATTTTAATAGTTACTGTGAAGGTATACTGTAATGTTATTCACAGCTTCTTTTCTCGCTGTCCCTCACATTCTACAAAATGAAAACTGATATATTTAATTCAACGCTTATATGAGTTTTTGTCAAAATAGCCAAGTAATGTCATAACGTCACGATTCGTCAAACCGTTTGGGTTGTAGCGTGTTCCAAAGTAATGGACATATTATATACATACAAACATACATACATACATACGCTCGATAAACATGACCCTCCTTGTGATGCAATCAGGTAATAGAAAATTCAGTGATATTTCACTAAATCGCTAATTGCTCGAATTATTCGAAATTTGTCGAATTATTCGAAAATTCGAACTATTACATTCGGGTTTCGAATCGAATATTAATATTCGATTAGAACGGTATTCGCACAACCTTAGTAAATGACTTTGATATAAGGATTAAGGACAGTTGGAAAGACCATGTCCATCGTGTTAATAAATTTCCGGTTTTCATTAAATTGCCCAACGAACCCTGAACACACATGTAAACAACATTAGCGATTCATCAATAACCGTATGTCACACGCTAGTCGTGTTTAGGTATTATGTCACTAGTTATTGTATTACGCGTTTGATGCGATTGTTTCAGACGTTCACATGGATTGCAAAAACATGTGGATTTATGTTTAATCGTCTGTTATACGATTCTTCCTGGAGCTATATAATATAGAGGAAAGTGGTGTCGTAAGGGAAATGTGTGTAACTTATGTTCTTTCTTATGAAGATTATGTGTTAAGCAGAATATTCCTAGCGAAATACTATTGATTCTGGGTAATGGGATAGAATCTGTACGTATTACCATGCATTTTTTAGCCGTTGAGATCCGAACTTAAAGCTGAAAGCACCATTTAATTGTATGCTTAGCCAATGGAACTTGGAACTGTTTACACGGAAGCCGGGGTCATGATATCCAACTTGAAATGTGATGATAATGAAAGTACATTCTAGCAAAGTATTTGTAAAATGTCATAATATATTAAAATATTTGTAAATTGCCCATTGCCATCTATTAATCGATTCCAACAATCGTCGGAATTCTATTGTAAAAGAAAGAGGCTGTAAAGTAGTATCGTCATAAATCAGTATTGAACGAACTAGCGAGTTCTTGCCTTCGAGAATAATTAGTTGGAATGTAGCAATTAATTGATGGTGCCCGGTAGACTAACTCATATATAAAACTCATGAGTTTTTATTGAATACATGTTCCTGACTGCAACATACCTTATTTTTCGTAATCAATCAATTGGTACTTAACGATGATCTTTTTTGGGGATCCGTATCAAAGGCCAAAACAGTTAAAATTATCACAGATAATGTATTTCTATTGCCACTATAATAAGAAATAGTAAAATAAATAAAGTTATTTAGGGGCGCTGCCATACACGTCGAATTTTTTTTGGTATTTTTGCAGATAATGTACTGAACCCTTCGAGCGCGCGTCTGACTCGCACTTGGCCGGTTTTTTAAAGTTCATATTTTCGGGTTCGTCTAAGACGGCGTCGCTAACACACCTATTTTTGCAATGGTCTATTACGAGTCTCCTGAGCCCGATGACGTCACAGCTCAGCAAGGCACAGCGTTGCGTGCTAATGAAATTCCCAGCATTGTGCGACATGTCCGCTCCGCGCCGCTCACTGTCACTCTCGCGGGCCACATGCCCATTGTTGGCGCCAGTGGTTTGATCGATTGCTTCAACTGTGTCAAACTTGGCATTTTGATAAGGTTTAACTGTTACCTATTCATTGGTAGAAAGGGAGAGGCCAACGGCCAAGCGCTCAAGCTCACGATCATGTTAAAAGACTACTAATCATAAATGACTGTACCTATCCAAAATATGAGATACCATAACAGTTCTTCGGATTCCATATGGAATTCAGACAGTTGTTTAGTAGTTTAAGGCCAATTGTTATTAAAATGATGAATAAGACGAATAAGACGAATTAACTATTTAATTTTATTTGATTATGAATAAATAAAATAACATTAGATTTTATCTTTTTTTTTCGATTAAATTTATGTATGACTACACAAAAATCTGGAAAACAGTAGGCTCTATATTAAACTACGTAAGCAAAAGGCAAACCGAATGTCTAAGGACTGAAGCTAATATTTTCCTAAAAGGAAAGCTCATAAAGTTACTGCAGCGCTTTTAGCAAAGAGGCTTTCAGCTACGAACTGCATAGTTTGCTAAAACCTTTTCATTATGAGGAGAATAATGCATAGCTGGCGTACGGCCTCATGCAGGCAGTGACTTATTATTCGTAGATGTTGCTCTTAACAAGGGAATTTCTCATTTAGTTGACTTTTGCAAAGTGCACCCCCTTCCAGTTCTCGAGTTAAGGAAAATTATCCGAGAAATTTTGAAATAGTATCAGGCAATCTGGAGATTTTGGGGTTTCGTTTGAAGATATCGGGTTAACTTCTGGACTAATTAACACATAGTGCCTTGAATTCTCGCTTGATGTTTATATCTATTTCAATGTTAACAGACCAATTTATTATACCCTTCTTGAAGAATTCGATTCTTATAATATAACAACACTTAATATTTTTTTTACTGCTTCGTGATAACAGTAACTTCATCGAATTCATTTACTAGACAAATCAAGGAAATATGACAAAGGGTATAACAACACTACCTCACGACTCGCTTGATGACATAATGTCGCCACGCTTACTACGAATCGTATCCGTTTTCTGCGTATCTTCAGCGATACGTATTGCATGTACAACGACTTCGACCGTTGTTCCCTGTTTGCTTGAGTGACAACTTCAAAAATATAAATACTATTATATTCTTGCTTTGCTTAACCCATTTGGACCTAAAAACAAAAAAAAAAATAAAAATTTAAAAGAAAACTTTATTATCGTATCAATTGATTGCTAGATTGGTATGCAAAGACATAACAATAAAAAAAAATTGTTTTCTTATGGTAAAAAAAACAACGTGCTCAAGTGAGGCCAATGGGCGTATGTGTGATATTTTTCGAAACACCATTTCTCGATACACAATGTTTTGATGCACTTCTTACATTACCAACGTGCTTTCATGTGGCATTCAATGCACCGTAACTGACTGCGTAGTTTCTGTCGGAAGTGGCCAACACCATCCAGGTTTAAACTTGGCACTGCTGAAGCAGTTTTACGAAGCCCTGATGCAAGGCTTCGTCTATCCATACCTGCATTTCAAAATGTCTCCCAGCAATCGGGAGATATTTCGGCGAAACTGGAGCTGGTGCTGTTTGTCTTCAGTAGCCATGGTGTGCAGATGGCATACAACTTTGTATATGTAACAATTATGTTGAGGCTTTAACTTTGAGTTCGTGTACAAGATCTTCTCTGAGTTTATGAACATTATCTGCCGATAAAGTCATGTCATTACATGAACCATCACATTTACGCCAACGTGGTTTCTGGGTTTCAGCAGTCCTTTTTTGTAGGGGTTCGTCACTTCTGCTATCCCATTCATACTGGACTCGAACACTTCAACTCTCCTGGTATATCAGGCGGTCGTATGTTACGTTGAATCTCATTTTCATCGCCTTCTTCTTTAGAACACTTGGGTAATCTTCAGGACACTTCTTCACAAATCTGGAGGAATGGCCGCTATATCGCACCAGGATCATCCTTATCTATCCTCAAAACATTTCGATGGTTTCTACGAGTCTTCGATAGTCTTTCGCGATATCAAATGCTCGCTTTGTCATTTTTCAAGCCGAAACTAAACCTACCTATAAAAAATATATATATATTCCCGATCAGCCCAGTGGACTCATTTGGGGACGCCGTAATAAAATACATCTATTTATGGTAAAATATAAGAAAATTTCACGTATTATATCATTTTATATTAGGAAAAGATATGGCCAAGTAACAATAGTAAAAACATTTACTAAATACCTATGTCAATATAAATAATAATTACTTACCTATGCTCATGCGCCTGATCGCTGGATTTATCAGTGGGACCCTTAATTTTACCCTTAATAAATACAATATCTGATTTATTTTTATTAATTTTCATAAGATAATAGTAATACTCTAGACATGACGAAAACAACAGCAAACTAAATGTATTTAAATTAAATTAAAAAAAATTGGTAGTTATAGAAGTGGACCCATTTGAGGACAGCGGGCGCAAATGGGTTAACAAAATGAGATTTTTTTTTCAATCTAAAGCACTACTATATCGTTAAGACAACGTTTTCGTGCTCTTCCACTTGGTTCATTATTTGCACTATATAACGTATCAGCTTCATTACATTCTCTTCCTTAAATGGATGAAGAATCATCAACTACACAATTTGATCACTGCACAGAGCATGTTACTAACTTTGATATTTATTTTCTTCGTAATCATTGTGTCTCCTCTTAAATTTCTTTACTAATTTGATCCTTTCTCTTTCCAGGTAAGTCGCCGATTTCTTTTTTTGCGGAAATAATTTTCTTCGATGCCTCTTTAAGGTAAACGAACAATGTCTTCACATAAGCGCATGATGTAATTTGGATACACTGAATTAGATACAAATGGATTTTCGATTAGATTATGAACGGTTGTAAGATTATCTATCAGCAGTTTCTGGTATTACTTTTAGGTACATATTAATAGATTCTAAATTTCTGAATTTACGTAGCTACAAAACATAAACTAAAGTTATCGTTATTATTTGAATGTGGTTTAACCACTTACGTGTTGAATAAATTCAAGCATATTATCTTATTTTCGCCCGACTGCGTTACAAGCAGCGTAATTCGAGCGTATGTATGTCCATTTCTTTTGCACGCTCTACGGCCCAAACAGCTGGCTGATTGCCTCCGAATAGGAAAACGAGGAGATGATAATATTTTTTATCGTCACAATACGCATATCAAATAACGGCTAGTGAATTGTCCATTACAATACATAACATATACTATTTTCAGGAAAACCGTTACATAAATTATCATGAAAATTCGAACTAAAACTGACTGCTTTATTCTACAATCAAGAAACATATTAACTTGTTACATTTTCAATTTAGGTAGTTTGGTTTGTTTTTAAATAATGTATTTAATTTAGATAATTAGTATACTGGTACACATAACTCAACCTACCTATATTTCACCGTATCATGTAAATTGTTTTGTGTATATTTTAACACCAAAAAAGTAAACATGGTTACTGTTGACATTCTAGCTGATTATTTGTCGGGTACCTACCATCTAATTCGGCGTTTATCTCGCCTCTCGTCGATTGTACGAATATTTATTTGTTCATTACCCGAATAAACATGCTCTGATAAGAAGCTATTAGCATTTTATCTTTTTAAAGTGAAAGCAGGTTGTTCCGAAAACATGTGTGCCCTTGGTAACATGCTTAAATAAACACTATAGTATTTTGTTTGATTACTGTTTTTAGAATATGACCTACGATGATAATTTTATTGGATTATAATAATTCACGTGTTAGATTAGATTTTGTCATCGTTACGTCTGTAATTAGTGCACATACGCTGACTTGCCTATTATTACTATATGGAAGTTCTAAAAGTTTATCCGAATTGTAACGACGATTTTGTCCTTTTGTCATCATCGTCCTTTATAGTTGAGTATTTGGATATGTAAAGCTTCCCCTTCTTTTCCCAATTCACTGACGCATGACGATACATATTGGTTAGAAATCGATAAATTGTATTATGTATGTCAAATGCTCGTGGCTTCGAGATCAAGCTGTTGAGAATTGTATTTTGTAAAGGAGTATGGAATGAATCGAGTCCATAAATATTTCTCAAAGGATCATCGACTATCTCATGTACCTGCCTGCTGCAGTGAAACACCCCATACCGTTATGCCATCGGTCATTGTCGCCGCGTTTCGAAACTCAGGTCGGAGGTTGGTTGCCCTCCTGTTGCCTTTTTATATTTTTTATAACTTTCTGTTTACGTTTTTTTTTCTAAGCTTCCTTCCTTATTGGGCTTTTGGATAGAATCACGTATACAGTTAGGATTGGTTCTTTATTGTTGGACGAACAGATGATCAATTGAATAGAAACGGTATATAAGCGCACTAATTCGTTTCTAAGTTTATCTAGTGTTATATCTGGTTAGGGTTCAATCATAGTTATCCTGATAGAACTGTTTTGCTTCTGGAACTTGTGATTTTTTATGGATTATTTTGTTAATAGTGAGGTTAAATTTTACTTTGTCGATAATTCAAAAGTTTTATCATCTGGTTTATGCATTTGTTTAGTAATTTGTTGTATAATAACGTCTCTAACCTTGAATACATTTTGATTTTTAACTGTGCTCATCGCTGAATACTAATGAGTTGTATATGAGAATACCACGTAGTTTGTTCATATTGCTTGTGGTAAGATTTTTATAATGTAAGTGGTCATCTGTAATGGACCCAAAATAATATTAGTCTTACTTAGACTAACACTGAGAACTAAGTTGGAATGCCTTGTATAAGTGTGTATCCCATGCCACACCCTTCAAACCAGAACACTGTAACGGTATTAGTCAACGCTACTGTTATTTTGTAGAAATAGGTCCGGCGGTGGTGACTCCGTCAGTCATGAAGGTGGTAGAACCGCTATCATTTTTATGAAAGAGAAAATTAAACAAATCTCCGTTTTCCCCTAGTCTGAGTTGTTTAAATCAATTAGATTCGAATTGGTGGACCGAATTACCTGTTTCATTAACTGCACCGGATGTCATTTAATGCTTGTTAGTTGTCTGCGACTTGTTTAGGCTTTTGAATCTGTCACTTACTGAGGTATAACTGTTCGAATCATAATTATTTCACAGCAGTTTTAGACTTCGCATGGCTTAAAGTTTATCGTTGCTCGGACCAATCCCACTAGTTAGGAATTCGAGGCACAGTCCGCTTACATAACATTAACCGGCGTGTCTCGTGCCATTGTAGACTTTGTGTGTTGATGATAAGGTTGTAGAGCTTAAGGATTTAGCCAGTTCTCGGACTAGTCAAGGACGTAATGGCGTGCCTCTTGTTTTAACGGTTTTAGGATTCCGTCGCGGGAGGTTTTTGACCATTATTTATGTGTGTGGAATTGGGTGACATGGACGGAATGATATACCAATACCATATTATGGAAAACCGCCAATTCACTTATTTTCTTCAATGACAGAACTCTTCAAAGACAAATATATAATGTTTTTTTTTAAACTGGAAAATTCTATCTTCTGGAACATGTTTTTTATTTATGTATTTTTCAGCGTTTGCACTGATTCACGATGCTAAAATAAGAGTCCATCTTCTATGTGGTCGTATGTATAATACTTTGCGATTGTGCGTGTGACCAGTTTTTTCCACGCAGTGCGACCGAGCCTTCGCTCCCTCCCCTCCTCCGAAAGCACGGTGTCCTCTACCGCGAAGGTCGTACAAATTTGTATTTCGACAACATGTCGGTGTGGTGTGCCGTGTGACCACCGGATGTGCGATGTGACAGGTTATATATCTGATGACATTGATTGTTTTATTCGTGTCTTATTGTTTCTCAATAGTTGTCTTTGACAACGACATGGTTTTGGATTGGTCTTACTTTACTTAAGTTGTGCAAGAAGCAATAACTGCATTCACCCAAATATGTTAAAAATATATAAGCCCGTTATTCTCGATATATATTTCGAATATAAAAAAACGTATGTGAGGTATTCTAACACAGTTATTTGAATTGGTGTTTCTGCTTAATATATTCGTAAATATAATTCCTCGTAAGCATAAACAGGTAAGCCCAAATACACCAAGTATGTAGGTGTAGGTAGATACTAATAATTATTCATTACTAGATTGAGGACGACCTACAAGAGGTCTAGAATTACACGCCAATATAAACCTAGAAATACTAGTAATAGTAAGCATTATCGCATATTCCTAATTCCGGTTTGTCTAATCATTTGCCTAAGGTACTATACACGCTACATACACGTAACCAAGATCCTATTATGGCTTTTACGTACATTGGAATAAGGGTGGTTTTTTTGTAAGGTTGTTCCGTAATCAGCTGTGACACTGTTTCGCTCAGTCGTCACTAATTAAAACGCATACACGTTATTTAATTAGTCGTCGATAAGGACCCGGGCTATAATGATAATGGTCGATGACCTTTAGCACGCAGTTTAAATCTATTTAGGATAATCGCGTCCTTTAGATATTTTGCTAATCAATATGCAATATGCCTACTTCCATTACGTTTTCCATAAATTAATTGCATTACAATTATTGCGATGTCTTGAGATTTTTCTTAAACAAACGTTTAAAACTGTTACTGTACTGTAGTCTAATCAGGATCAGTATAAATATCAGTTAATATCAGTATCTAATTACCATAGAATATCAGCTGAACCGCATGTTCTATACCATACTCGTACAGTTTTGTACCATATAAAAAATAGAAAACTTGCATTTGCAGATTTTATTTTGAAATATTACTCTGATACCATTAAATTTTGTATGTCTTTCTATTTCTGTGTTAGTGTATTTCCACAATTCAAATTGATTAATTTATTGTAACCATCTAACTTAAAAGTTTATCCAATTTTTTCACTAAATAACTGGAATGAAAACCTTCACGTTAAAATATGTCATGTTTCTTTCAACAAATTAATGTAAAATAAGTTCCAAATTAGTTTGATTTATTTTTAGATTTACACTTCAACCATTAGAAGACGAAATTTTAAAACAGAATTTCGAGTTTTAATATCGTTCAACTTAGCTCAATAAAAACCAGTTATTTCTAATCACAAACAAACACCTCAATAAATTTATTGTGTATAGATTTTTTCATGGTATAGATAAGCATATCTTCATTATATACTAATGCCAATTTAATTAAACTCGATCAAGAAACCTTCTAGAACGCTATTAATTTTCGTAATAGATGAAACAATAAAAGGTCCAATTTGTACATTCTTGCTATCAATATTTTAACGAGTTTTAAATGCTTGTTAATTATTATGCTAATCATTGATTGCTGGAATATCAACTGTCGTAAGAAAATGCATTTACAGGTTTGAACGTAACAATAAATTGAGATTTAATTCTATAATCAATTAGCTGGTCAGTGCGATTTAAATAACCAATTAAAAGTGTGATAATAACTTTTGATAAAATAATGACAATGTTCTTTTGATGGATCGTAATAGAACTAAAACTGATGCTACCACAAGTGGGCCATAAATATTTGCCGATCCTTAAGTTTAAATTCAGTATTTTTAGTTTTGTACGATCTTGTCCACACAGACTAACTAGATATAAAAATCCTAAAAATTGCTATCATTACTTATTCTCAGTCCTCCAAACATTTTTTTACAAATATTTGTCATGAATAGACACACGGACCTTTAATTTTTATTTAAGGTATGAATTGAATTGACAGTCTCATGGCAAGATTGTCCGTAATTTCAGGCAAAATGAATATAGACAGCAAAAAGCTTACAAAACTCGAAAGTTTTAGAATGCCTAGCTCTTAAAGAAACAGACTTCAAAATTTATGTTTTCTCTGATCCGATGGATCGTCTTCAAGATTCTAAATTCGGAGGACCATAAGATGTTCCAATTGAAAATACAGTCATTTGAAAGGCTCACTGGTAACAATGTAATGACCGATAGTACCCAATGCTCACTGTTTAGCCGGCTAAGGATTCAGGTCATGGCGATGCGCTAGGGTTGGCTTACTACATATTATCATTACATTAACACTTTGTGTTCCATTTTTGTAAATATAATTAGCAAAAGGCATCGCCGTCCATGTCTCTTACTGCTTAATAGCGCTGTGTGGAGTGCTGGTGTTGCTGGTGTGTTCTGATCAGAAGAATGTGATAAATGAGAAAGTAGATCTATCTGTGTCATTCTAATTTAGTCCTGAGTAGTGGTAACGCATCTGTAGCCTCCTCAGATAGAGGTCTAATCTCATATTGGGTTGATTGAAGAAGTCGATGGGCGGCAGTGGCTATTGACCTTCAAGCAGACTGCATGCGCGTGTGCTATTTATATGTTATATAAAGGATTGGTGCCCTACGAAATGTCAATTGCAGATAAGCTGTTATTACTGAGGACCAAAAAGAAACATCCCTTGTGTCTGTATTACCTCGGCTTAAAACAACACGCACATCGGTGTTTAATACTGTTAAAAGATGTGACCGATGTCCCCCTAAGTTTACTTACCTTTATCTTTAAATTCTTTTTAACGTATGTACTACATAAGTAAACCACTTTAGATAAACGATAGATAATATTTAATACCTAGATAAAAACATGAAACAAGGTATGATCATAATAAATTACGGTTTAATGACCTAAGCCATCTATGACGAATCACCAATAAAATTTCCACGCAAGGCTATCATATTTAGATCGCGCTATAAAATAGGGTGCAATCGTTTCGCTTATAATTAATTGGCCCTTAATGGCAAATGTCATCCGTAACGGGCCAGCAATAAAATGTTCATGCAACATGTTTATTTCTTGATTAGGTGATCTTTAAGCAGATTGAATGTTTTCATAATATTATCTACTAATACACAGATTACACACACACATCGCATAAAAATAAAATATAAAAAAGTAATTATGTCTATGGTCATGGAGGAAATAGTGAAGAAACTTATTTGCTTGGTTCTGAAAAGAAAGTTCTCAGAAGGCACGTAAAGTAATTCACACAGGAACACTGAACCGGTCTATGTCCTATGATCTTCTCACTGTAAGAAGACAGCCGTATCCAGCATAGGGACACTAAAAAGAACTAGCTTTTAGATATTTTATAGATAAAATATTTGACGTATTATATTAAAATATTGACGGTCTTAATGTTTTCGGGATTAATCCCGTCAATATTTATTCATACCGTTCATAATGCAACCTTTAAGGTTTTGAATGTAGTGCTTAATATTTTATACGCAAGTTCCTATTAATGCCATCCTTATTGGTTTCAATTGTCTCCTTCAACACGCTAATGGTTTACGAGAAAGCTCCCTGGCGTCTGGAGCTTTTTGAGCAACGCCAACTGTGTAAAGCTTTAGTGCCGGTAAAGCAATGCTCTTAGCCTGGCGGAGCTTTGAGTAACTCTATACTCCTTGTGTAGTACATGACTGCTTTGAAAAAGCTGTAAATGGTGTTGGAATTTGAAAATGTTATCTCGAATGCTCAGATTTCAAGAGTACAAGTGTCATTTACATTCAATATAACAATATGGAATTATCTAGAAATTTATTTTGAGAGTTGATCAAGAATTAAATATAGGTATTTAAGACAATTCGTTGTTTGGATAGAATAATAACACAAGCCAAAAACGCTAATTTTGCAGGTAAAAATTGAATAATGCTTTTTGTTTTGCTCTTTTTAGGAATGATTAAAAAATATTAGGCCGTTAACCACAATGAATTTTGAATTGTGGTGTTATTCTTGCAAAACCGAACAGCATTTAGTATGTGTGACAAAATCAAATAGTTAAGTTACATAAAAATTTAAAGTATATATAATTCCGACATGAATCTGGTAAAGGATAACATTGATATAAAATTTTCGAATATTAACATTACAAACATTTAGCTAGTCGCTATATTATTGGCACATGTCGTAGGAGCGTTATGGGCGGCGCAAAAACAGGATAAATGAGCCACGCGCGACCGTTAACATGAGTCACTTCGACGCCACTGAGGACGATTTTGTTGTATTAGGCTGCGTCCCCATACGGAGTTTTTACTGGATTTACATATAATTTTACCTTTGGAGTAATTGAAAGAAAATGCAATTCTCGTATGTCTGTACATACAAAATACGAGAATATATAAATTAAAATAGTTTTGGTTCCTTGTTTGTTTCAAAACTCATCAAATCAAAACTACAGTTATTAATATAGAAAGTTGAGATAATAATAAATGATAATAATAGATCATATGTTGAGACAGTAATTTCATATTATCATTATTTATTTAATGGGTCATTTAAACCCATCTATTTTATATTGAAAGTTATTAGATTTTAAAAGTATGTGTTATATTATTTAGTAATAAATAGTTTTCAAACGATATTAATAATAATATAATGGCATGTCAACACGTTGCAAAGGACATAAACAACATAAATGAGCCATACATGATCATTATCATGAGTCATTCCGACGGCACGAATTACTATTCGTATTTTTTTTAAGACTACTATATACGTATATATTGGAAAATGTATATTCTTAAAGAATTTTTAAACGAGACATTCATAGCCTTTTTATTTCAACGTTCCTGATGGCGGTTTCATTGTATTAATCTGCATTTAGATCAAAAATGAACAATAAAAACTGAAAAGAAAAATTACTTAACGCTTAAATGAAACAACGCGTTTGTAACGTCACGTCTATAAAAACCTTAACTGTATACATTAATGCAATTTACTTCGCGATAACGTCTTTTTAACGTGTGAGCATCTGTTGTTCAAGTGCCTAATAAAATTATGAGTCTATCTATGCGTCAATTTAAGTACACGATTCTTCATTTTTTACTACTACATTGTAACGTATGGCACCGTCTTAATTAGACATTTTTCTTATAGCCCTTTAGTAATTTCAGCAACACATGGTCCCGAATGTCATGGTCACATAAGAAGACAAATATACAAATATTCAGACCTAGTAAAGTCAAATGTCTGAGCGTAACATAGACGTTTTATTTTTACCTAGGATTGTAATAATTTTGGCACTGCTCGTCTTAAAATAGACGGTTTCCTGATATAAGAGAATTTGTGTCTTTTATATATATATTTTTTATGATTTCTCATGGAAACACCCGAAGTCCCCCAGTCTACATCTGTGATTTTCGTTCTTACTTCTAGAAAAGTGGAAACTCATTTCTAACTTTTTGTAATAAGCTTACATACATAAGTTTTTTCGCGTTTCCCTCTTTGCATATAACATACATACGTTATGATGTGGAATGTTTGAATAAACGCAAAATTTCAATTGATTTATCATCGCCGAGTATTGTTTGAGCGAGCGCGGAGGGCGATGAATTTGTTTTGAAAATAAATTATTCTGTATGAATAAAATATTATTTCTGCGGCGGGTGCGCACATTGTTTAGTGCGAATAACCACAAACATCGATGTCAATGTGCCGTATTCTTAAGCTTGTAGGGTTGCCAAGTTTTTTTCATTCCTACTAATATTGTAAATGCGAAAGTTTGTGGGAATGTTTTTGTGTTTGTTACTATTTCAATAACTGGTCGGATTTTCTCATGAGATACTTTTTACCGTGATATACTTGACCGTAGCGGGCGATACCGGGAATAAGCTAGTTAAGAAATATGTGGCACTTTTTTCTACCGCGTTATGATATAATTATATTGTATGATTGTTAGTTTAATAGTGTCTTCAAAAAATACTTTAGTAGGATTCGCTGTTTGTATAAGCTTTTCCTGATGTAATAATCCATAGGCGAAGTTTTATAATAAAGGTCAAACAGTATTATATTTGACGTAATGTGTTTACTCTATAGCCACCACTTAAACTAAATGAACAATAAATATAAATAAAATAATGATAACTATGAAATATTAAAAAAATCTTTGTATATATATATATAATATATGTATATATTCGACATACGTGTAAAGTCGCAGCCAATAACAATCATTTCCCGTTGAAATAGTAGCGTAAAACGACAGGCGTTATCTCATCGTCGGCGCGTGATGCTGCTCGCTAAAATCTATCCTTGGCCGTGCTTCGTCATTATTATCTTACGTCTGTTAGTAGGCGTGTTATTATTTTTGTTTATTTAACTTTACGTTTGTTACTCGTTTTATGTAGGATGTATTTGTCGCGCAACAATAAAAAAAAAACTCGAAAAAGTGTTGACATTTTTTGCTAAAAGTTCAATTTAGACAGTGTTTTTTTACATATAAGCAATATCATATAGGCATAAAGACAAATATCTTTTTACATTTTTATATATAAATGCTTCAGGGGTATTCACAAAACGCGGCTTTTTATTTTTTGCTACCGATATTTCTGATGTTTGTCACTAGTAAAATTGTATGAAATCCGCTATAATAATTTATCAGTCTCAAATCATAAGATAAAATTATTTCAATTTAGCTCAACATATTAATTAATCAAGAGTCTTACTTTTTCGATATAAAGTTAATGTTGTGTGCAGTAATTTAATAATCAATTCACACGTGATCGTAACCGATACCTTAGACTTATGCTTGTTATAGCGGATGAAATTGTATTCGCTCCGACGTTAAACGGTAATGTTAATATCGATGGCGATAAGTCGATAACACAATCAAATGCACTTGATTTGCAATCTCAATATATAGATAAATCGATTGGCTACATACACACGTACTTTCTGACTTCCTCATAGAATAACACAGCGTTAAAATAAAATGTTTTAAATATTTATTAAATAAGGTACTTGAATGTAGCTCTTACTTTGGTAAAATCTAATTAACAATAAAAAATTGGTACATTCCCTTCCGGAAAAAAAAGAATAATGTATTTATTAATAACTAATAGAATGTTAAGATAATAATGCCATCATCAAATCAGACTAATAATGCAACACAAAATTCATTCTATATATATGAAGATCATTCATGTTTGTTTAAAATTTATTTGGCGATGTGTAAAACATTTTAAAAAATAATACCTATTTTTAATGACAGCCAACCCTAATGGTTTTTGGCGGGTCATTCGCTCGGGCCAGCAAAACAATCGTACGCCCATACTGAAAGTATCCGGTACTTTGGCATATAACATTCGGTACACATACCACAACATATGCTGGTTGAAACAAGCAAATCGGTGGGAAAGCTACTTATAAGCCATGTCAGAATCAAAAATTACGTGGTATTCTACATCATTGTTGTTAATTCCTTAATGACATAAAACTTTTGATTTTTGCATGTTTTGTAATGGCTATCGGAGGATTTTTTTTCAGGTGACATATGTGAACTTATCTTACAGTAAAACCTATATGTGTTTAGCTTATCCAATTTTATATACCATCGTTGGGGGCGACTAGGACCTCACCATTACCCCACAGCTAGGAACGGTTTGGGGCATACTCCACCTCCACTCCACACTCCAATGTCTCAACATTCTTGAGTCATTGAAAGTAAGACTGATCTGCAAACCGGATTTTGTTTTCATAATGATGAGATTAAATATGAAGTGGATTTCATAACGATTTCCGCTTTTCTTACTATTCTTTTAATTAAACCTCTTATAGTGTGCTACCAGGCACTTCAGTGGAACGTACTATTAGTGTGCTGTATCGTAAGACAGGAGGAAAGGCCTCTTATCGCAACGCTTTGTTTTATCAGGTTTAACTTGCTGCACTATACTTTGTATATTATGCCCCACATGAAGATGGTACATAATTTAGGCTTATAAATTGTATTTGTATACATTAATAGACTTCCCAAATGTATATAATATGTAGATGAAGATTCTCAATCAGTAATATGTTTTTTTACTTATACTAACTGTTATAGAGAAAATCTCACAGCTGTGACTGTTGGGTGTATACTGGAGATACTAACAGTTCCTTATTCGCAGGGGTTAGGCTCCGCTCATATGCCGCGAATACAGAAGTCGCGAATGAATGCAACAGAAGGCGAAAAACTGACGCGCTAAAAGAAGCTGCCAAATACTTTTCCTTGTACCGGATACAACCACGAATAAAGAAATTTCTAGCCGCCAGTATAAGAAAATGGTCACATTTTTTTTACACGCGGATACTGAAAACTCGAATGCAGAAGCCGTGAATAAGTAGCTTTGAATTTGCATTGAGCATTTGGGGTACCTTTTAAATTTTTGGAATTGTTCATGAACACAATTCCAAAAATTTAAAAAGTGCCCCAAATGCTCAATGCTTTAACGTCCACACTGATTTCATTCTATCGGTTCAGTGTCCCTCGCGACTCACGATACGATAATTTAGTACACGTTACATATACGACACCCACATGTATAGATGTTCGCATTTAGCACGTGTCGTGCGGTACAATTGCCGATACGACGGGCTTGTTCGGCGCCGTAGGAAATGTGTAGGAAGACGTCCGTCCCTTGTGTAAATCAACACATCAGCGAGAACGAAGGAGACTCAAATCAAAATGTCCGCAAATTGAGGATGAATAAGTGAAATTACTCATATAGACTCTAGATTAGACTAGTATTTGTCATTTTTTAATCTGTTAGATAATAGATTTTAACAATTTAAAAAGTGACAATGTCCTGATTGAAAGGCATCAACATAATTTTTCCCTTTAATAACTACGCGCATTAAGGAACTATAGAAAATGCGAACAGATTTTTATATTTCCACAAAATTTTGTTTACTTTTTATTCACACCGTGCGATATACTTATTTATATAGTTTACTATATTAGTAATATTTTTTAAGAATTACGAACGCCCAAATTGATTATATGATATTACAGTTAATATTGAGTAAAAGCGAAGTAAAATTTCTATTACATGTATCCCGTCGTTTGGACTACTGATAATAACGGACTTGATGAAAGAGGAGTGACAGTTAAGTTCTTTGGAACATAATTGTTTCTGACCAACATAAGGCATC
>DWNE01001730.1:0-20898 GCA_018249875.1 Cecropterus toxeus | reverse complement strand
GTATTCGTCTTTGTGTGTCCATGGCACCCACGACACAGGAGAAAATTCTAATGTGGGGCTATGAGTGTAGAAAGCGTCTTTTTTTTTATTATATTTTGTTGCTTCTAAGGTGACTTGGCTATTCCAAAAACAATTAAGCTTAAGCATTAAATAAGCTTTCAGCATTGTCCGAGTTTTGTCAATTTTTCTATTGTTTCTTAAATCTTCAAAGTTTTTGATTATTTATGTAAATTTACAGATCGACCGAGTGAAAGAAAGATTTCTACGTGCTGTTTTGCGACAAGACATTACATGGTATGACCTTAACACATCGATGAATTTTGCAACGAAAGTTTCAGAGTGAGTATTTAAAATAATATCAAGGTTGATGTCTTCTGTATTTGTTGTTTATTCAAGAAAATAGAGCAATATTTAACTTATTGTTATTAAAAACTAATTTCGCGAGGAGTACCTATTGACATTACCATAACATGAAACTTTATTGATTTATTTATCTTTTAGTGACGTAGAAAAGTACCGGGAGGGCATAGGCGAGAAGGTCCCGATGTTAATATATCTGGTGATGTCATTCGTCACCGCCGTCATCATATCCTTCGCGTACGGCTGGGAACTGACTCTCGTCATCCTGTCATGTGCGCCCATCATCATTGCCACTACTGCTATCGTGGCTAAGGTCAGTACTTCGTCTGTTTAAGCAGAAAACCGAATGAAGATAAATTTTAAATTTTGTCAATCAAATTAATAATTATTGTATAGGTAATCCTGCAATTTACCAATGAACGTAATTATAACTTTGTTGTACCGTTGTCAAGGTTGACAAAAAAGGATTGAAATAATCACTGAATGATAATGACGATGATTGGTTTCCGAAGATAAGAAGGCATTTTACGACATGTTAGACAAACATACTGTTTTTTGGATAAAAACTGCAAATTTTATATTATTTACCTATTTACAAAAGATGAATATTTTTGACTCGAAAAATCATGTAGCATAATATTTACATTTGGGGTTACCATGTAATTAATAATTAATTTAAAAATATGTACAAAACATTGCATAAATACCACTATCTTTGCGTGTTTATTTTCGCTTTAGTTTCTTGTGATTTTTAACAACAATAACAATAAAACAAGCTCATACTATCGCAGATCCAATCATCGTTGACGACACAAGAGTTGAAAGCTTACAGCATTGCCGGTGTGGTAGCTGAGGAGGTGCTCGCGTCTATTAGAACCGTGGTTGCCTTCGGTGGAGAAGAAAAGGAAATAGAGAGGTAAACTAAACTATTTAATGTTTGACAAAACGGTTCTAAGTGAGACAAGACCACTAGCGGATTCAACATTTATTTAGCGGAGAAGTTTGATCAGCCGAAGGTAGGCTTTAAAGAATCTGATGGCAAAAAATGGTCTTCTGATAAAAAAATGCTGTCTTTTAGATTTTAGAGGAAGTTAGTTTTTCCTTTTTCTAAAATTATGCCACACTCTTGAAAACGGATTGGATGGAGTTGTTAAGCGGATCCACATAGAATATATTTTTTATTATATGCTATACAATGAATGTAGAATGTGTATATACTATATAATCGATATCGATTTTTTCTAATATGCCAGAATTTCCAGTCAAATATTTAAACTTCTCGTTCCCTCATTTATATTAGCGAATAGTACAGAAACAAAGTTCAAAATTATTTTTTATGTTTTATTATGATTTACATATATGTATGTGACATACATACATACATACTTATGACTGGATGAAACAGTATTTACCAGAGTTACCACTTACGGCAAAACCTAAGTTTAATTGATATATTTTTATTTAATCGTAGATATAGAGTGCGATTGGAACCGGCAAATAAAATGGGAACAAGGAAGGGGGTGTATTCCGGTTTAGGCAGCGGTGTGATGTGGTTCATCATTTATGCCACCTACGCACTCTCGTTCTGGTACGGCGTTGGTCTCATCCTTGAGAGCAGACATGAGGAAAAACCGATTTATACTCCCGCTGTGCTGATGATTGTGAGTTTTTAGACTTTTTTAATTGCTTCTTAAAAAATGAACTTATTAATCATTTCTGTCCTACTATCATTATATACGATGATATATCACATGGAAATACAAGGTTGATGACGATATTAAATGATATAGATAATTATTGTGTCTAGAAACCCCTGATTCTAATTTCGGTCGACGTTAAAACTTAATAAAATACAATATTTTTTATAAATTTGAAGTTACAAACGAATATGCACCTGATGCTAAGTGATCACCGCCGCCTATGGAGATCTTTAAGCAACATCATTGAACATTAGTATTATCTGAAGTTAATCACATGTATGTTTCTTTAATGACCATTTCCATAAATTGGCCCTACAAAATTAAAAGCCGTGATTCCTATAATTAAACTATTACTGTAAATAGATTTTCGTGATCAAATATGGGTGTTTATTAAATAGTTTATATTTGTTTATTAATATGTTACCTTCCTTAGGTCTTCTTTAGCGTATTACAAGGCGCTCAGAATGTAGGTCTGACGTCACCACATTTGGAGGCAATGGCAAGTGCTCGGGCTTCCGCCGGAGCTATATTCGCAGTTCTAGACCGAAAACCATCTATTGACAGCCTCTCCAAAGAAGGCCAGACACCAGAACTAGACGGCAATTTAAAGTTACGGAATGTCTATTTCAAATATCCGGCGAGACCAGATGTTCAGGTAAAGAGCATCAAAGCATATGGATGGATCCATCCATCAGCCCTTGAAAGTCCACTGCTGTACACAAGCCTTCCCTAATCAGCTCCACTCAACTGATCCAGCGATTGCCCACCATCTTCATCAAATTAACCGAATCGTGATTAATTTTGCTTTAGGATTGGATTTTCCCTTCATCTGGCATCTTCTAAAAAACTAAGATGTATATTATGGTCATAACAGTAAGTAGCATCGGAGAATTAGCTCCAATCTACAGTTGATGAACGATTTTGAAGCCTTAGAAGTAAATATCCAAATCAAAATATCCATATAACAGAACATCCATGTCCTTAGACTAACTTATTGTGTCAATTATAATTTGCTGCTGAAAGTAAAGAAAACTCATTGTCATCGTAATTGTTCACGTATATTCATTCTTCCCAAAGGTGCTGAACGGTATAAATTTAACCATCAATCGCAATGAGACGGTAGCGCTAGTAGGTGCAAGTGGTTGTGGAAAGTCCACTGTATTGCAACTGTTGCAACGGATGTACGATCCTGATTCTGGGTCAGTGACGGCCACTGGACACGACCTTAGGAATCTCAACGTTAGGCATCTAAGGGACCACATCGCTGTTGTAGGCCAGGAGCCGGTGTTGTTTGCTGGTAGCATCAAGGATAATATTCGGTAAGATAACAAAAGATAAAATACAGTCTTTCTTAAACTAGACGGTATACAATTCATAAAAACTAGAAAAACCTATTATAACTTCTAATTAGGTACAGTAGAAACGACCTAAGACTTTATTGAAACATTTTAAAAGATACCACTTAAGCCATATTTACAAATTTCTTTTGCTTTAAATTTGTACTATGTATAATGATCTGTTAGTTAGGTATAGTCGCCACTATTTTATATACACATTTATTTTAGTTGACAAACGCTGAACAAGTAAACATTCGAATAATATCCGCAAATTATAGCAATTCACTTTCGCAACAATCGTAACATGGTAATAATTTCGTTTCATTTTCAGTATGAGTAATCCATCGTGTACTGACGAGGAAATAATAGTAGCAGCAAAACAAGCATACTGTCATAACTTTATCAAGAATTTGCCAGAAGTAAGTAAGAATTCAACCACAAAAATAAGTTGTGAGGAATACTGAAGAACAATAAAATGGTGATACGCAAACATTTCAGGGATACGAAACAATGATCGGAGAAAGAGGCGCTCAACTATCTGGAGGTCAAAAACAGCGTATAGCGATCGCAAGGGCTTTGGTTCGAAGACCGAAGATCCTGCTTCTTGATGAAGCCACATCAGCGTTGGATTCTCACAGTGAGGCCAAAGTACAAAGGGCATTGGACGCAGCCGCCTTCGGCAGAACCACCGTTATGGTGAGCCACAGGTAGCTACGATAAGTACGGTGTGGTTAGGATTTAAAAGAACGCTTTTGAATACCGGCTTTATAATTAATCTAAACACATCAAATATAATTATGAACAACTAGCTGTACCCAGCGAGCGGTACTACACTAACAAGAAAATTGATCGTGCTAACTCAGAAATTTTCTCATGCACAACCACTTTGCTAAAGATCATCACATGATCAAATGCATAGTTTACGATTCTATAAAGGACATACAGACAAACGTCATACAGGATATAAATCATATATATAAAACAATATGTTGTGAGTTTGATACGACCACGGTAGAATGTGACGACGTGCGACAAAGAGAGTAGGTATATATGTACTTCTATTCTCTCTCCTTATAAGTAGTATTCCTTATCCTTAGTGCCGAAAAAGTAAAATCCCATAATTTCACGTATTCGTCATATGTCATATTTGCCTAATTTCCTATGCTGCATTCCTAATGCAATTTGACTTAACTAAATAACGTAATGAACCGATCTGATAGTGTTTTAATGATTTTTTGCTGTTCAGTTATCTTTTAACCGACTGAAAGGATTTATCCGGATTTATGTACTAGTAAATACATTATTTCACTATGAACAGTTTGTAGCCCACAATAAAAACTTAGATGACACTTTGATATGCGGCGAATTTGCTTTGAGCATTCCATCTCGTGGCACTCGGTTAGACAAATTACATTATAACGTATTGGGTTTGTTTCATAATAATAAGATTGATAAGAGGCCCCCCATTATCGACGTGATGTTTTATTTAGCATTTTTTAACTCCCAACTACCCTTGATGATACATGAGGTTTACTAAAAAAATCACGTGTATTTTTAAGTATGTGCAAAGAATCTTTAATACTTATATAGGTATAAAGTATAGTTTAATTTTCTTCTAGAAAATTACGGACCAAAATAAAAAAGTCTTAACAGAAAGGTTGCTGGTTGTTTTTTAAATGGTTAAGAACAAAGTTAATAAGAACTTACAGCACAACCACTTTATACAAACTGTCTTTCTTCTTGACAGGTTAGCAACAGTACTAAACGCGAATCGCATCGTGTTCATAGAAAAAGGTGAAGTAGTCGAGGAAGGTACACATGAAGAGTTGCTGAACCTCAAAGGTCGCTACTATCAACTGGTGCTGGAAAATGAACCCAGTATAGCGCCTAATTCGCCTGATGCTGATGGAACAGAAAGACGTAAGTTTAAATTGAGGTTCTACCCAGAAACTTTTCTATTTTTAATTTTATTCCACTAATTAGTTTTAAATTAGCATAATATAACCTGAGGCGTAAGGTGTCGTTTTTGAATAACATCACGCCTTCTAGACCCGTTGACGACCTGTGTGACGGAGCGGCCACCATACCGGTCTAACAAGCCGTGGGTCCCGGGTTCGATCTCCAGCCAGACAGGCATCTGAATGATAAATTTAGATTTCTATACTGGGTGTGTGTAGTCTTTTTGTGTATCCATGGTACCCACGATGTAGAAGAAAATCTTAATGTTGGGCTATGAATGTGGAAAGCGTTGATGTCGTAAGAGATTGTGTAACGTCAACACCCTCTGTTGTCAGCGACAAGCTTGCCAGCCGTGGTGACTATTGGTGATATCCCAGTAAAAGAGGTCTCTATCCAGCAGTGGACTTCAATTACTGATGGATAGATTGGCAAACCTCATAATAATAAGTACTCACTATCTCCTGTGGGAATTTTCAGAAACACAAAAGTTGCTTTTTCTGGAACAAACTCTTAAGAAAACCATATTTTGCTGACTCCTACTTCAATGTAATTGTTTTAAGTAAAATATTTAATGTTTTCTGATAAACATCTGCTTCTGCTTACCGATAAAAATAATATATCTTCAGCATGAAAATTTATTGCAGTGTCTTTTACACATAAAATTTTATGTCGCTCTTTGTTGTGTTTAACGTGTTGTGCTAAAACTATATGTTTTATTAAACTGTGTTTGTCATTTTAATAGCTTATTATTAAACCACGTAATATATTTGTAAACGTATGTATCAAAATATATCAAAGGGCTTTAATATTTCTTGAAAACAGCAATACCTAGATGTTCATAAAAATGAAATAAGTTCAATCTACTGTTATGTTACACCCATTTTATTGCAGTGTTTCCAATTACTCATTATCCTTAATGGGAACTTTATGATTCTAAATTAGTCATGTTTTAAATTATTAGTTCAGAGAACAATATAACATCAATTCAAGTAAACGTGTTTCTATCAACATAGTTAACAACAGTGTCGCCTGATCCTATAATTAAGATGGCTAAGAAGAATTTATTATTGTAATTTCTCCTAAATATACGATATATCGTAGATTTGGGAGAAACTACAATAATAAATTATTACTCCAATAATAATTGAAACTATAGTAAATAGAAGAATATTTTCTAATCGCAGTATCTAGACTAATCAATACAATTTTGCCTTCTGTTTCTGAATTTTTTTTAAAGGGAACGTTATACATTTCTGTTGAATATTGAGAATTGGATATATTATTATTATCATCATTCCTATTATGTACACTAATCAATACAATTTTATTACCGACTGTGTTTCTCAGATTCTTATAGGGTACGTTATCATTGCCTACGCGACGTCTATGCGCCCGAAGAAACAGAGGTACCCGAAACACCGCTCAATGCATGCAGCATTAACAAAATTTTGTTTCGTTTATTTGTGTCGTGCTAACTCTGTCAATTGGATTATGTGATTTATTTCCAGGCTATCGGGTATCTCTTTTGGCTAACGTGTTGTCTCCTTCCAATTTCACAGCCGATAATTTTGATCCAAACGCAGATGCGAAGTTACGTAGGCCGAAACTACAGAAGCTAGCTTCGATTGATTCAATAAAGAGTTCATCTAGTGAAGGGGACTCTGGGTCTGAAGACAGCGTGGTATTAGATGAGAAGAAGGTTGAGGATTTCAAGCCGACTACATGGCAGATAATGAAGCTTTGTGAGCCAGAGAAATGGCTGATGGTTGGGGGAGTCCTAGCAGCTATTGCTGTTGGCTCTTCCTTCCCCTGCTTTGCTATACTATTTGGCGAGACGTACGGTGTAAGTGTATTTCTTCTCATGATTTCTCGATTGTCATTCTGTAACTCAAATTACGACGATAACTAGAATCACTATATCCGTGGGCGTAGCTATAGTTTTCGTAGAAGAGGGGGGAAGACTACCCCGCCCTTTGTTAGATAACAGTGGCGGACGAGGAAACGACGAGAAAACGAGGAAAAAAATAGATAACATTTTTTTCTGTATGGAGGTGTACTAAATAAATAGACTTTGCAATTTTTCAACATAAAAAAGAAGATACTGTTTGAAGGAATATTATTTTCTCGACCATACTAAGGACGGTCCGATACCTTATAGAAGGCCTTGTCTATATCTGTCCTTCTGCTTTTTACATTGCATTATCTTGTGAAGTCAATTTAAAAGTCAATTAAATAACGTTCGTTTGTTCTATCACATAATAAGAAAGAAATTGGCGATGATCTCTTAAAAAGTTGTATTCGCTGCCTAGATTTTTATTTGTTTTTGATTTACAGCTGTTGGAGAGTACAGATGAAGAGTATGTGCAAGGAGGTACCAATATGATCGCGGTTTTGTTCCTTATAGTAGGAGTTTACACAGGCATTGGGATTTTCTTCCAAATATACGTATTCAACTTGACTGGAGTAAGACTTACAGCGAGGCTCAGGTAAGGTGTATTTATTATAAATTTGTTAATTTCTTACCGCGGCTCCACCCGCCTGAATCTCCTCAACCACGGTAGATGTGTTCATCTTAGTAGTAAACTAGCTATATATGATCGAAAAATTCAAATCCTTTCAAAAGTTTTGCTTTAAAGTAAGAAACATCCATAAAAAGTATTGCCTTTATAATATTTGCAAGATATGAAGTAGCAAATGAGCACGATGTTTTGTCAGTAGAGAAAACGCAGTTGCAGGTTTAAGGAGCATGAATTATAACGATATATTTATTATAAATTTAGATTCATTTCTATGTAAAGTAACAACTAAGTTGCTGTAATCAACTTCTGGTAGAAATCCTGTGGGGTTACAGATGTCCAAGGGCGACAGTGACCACATATCATCAGATGCACTGCATGTTCTTTTGCTACTTCATTGTTGTAAAAGGAAACTTTTAAAATCCTCAATCGTTAATGTATCTACTGGAAACAGTGCTTACAAAATAAATCTAATCAATGACACATCATATATTAAAATCATCACGCGATAAAATGCGAAGAAATTGAAGTCTTCACACAGTCAAAAAATTAATATTTATTATTATGGTTTACATCTTCTTATCAGGGTAGGAGCATACAGATCAATGCTGAAACAGGAGATTGGTTGGTTCGACGATGCGAAGAATGGCGTTGGAGCCTTGTGTGCCCGACTGGCAGCAGATGCCGCTGCTGTGCAAGGGGTGAGTTAGAAGAACTGATCCCATAGGGTAGTCGTCATAGTGGTCAACTCTGAGGATTCTTGATTAGATCCTCGTTTTGGCAGATTTTCTAATGATAAAGCTGTAAGAAACGTGCTTGCAAACTATCTAATGGAAAATGTGCCACTAAGTCAAGAAAGGAATTGAGTTCACGCAGAGATTGACCGAAGATGCGCTATCATCGGAGAGTATAAAATTTGTAGACTTTGAGTATTCATTTTTTCCTTATCGCACTTTTGAACCCTTAAACCAATTCTCCTAACATTTCTGCCATAAAATACTTACCTAAAGTGGTACGACGTGGTATGACGTGGTACGTAGTGAGGTCGAACCACCAATATTCTCAGAAATATGAATTTCAAATCTTTTCTCCATCTGATATTCTTCATATTTTTAGGTTTGTCATATACTCATTTGTCTTTTAGTGTCCATACATAATACATAAGTTGAGTAGATACCCTTTATTCATCCAGAAAAGAGGACTATTTCACTAATTGTTTTCTACTTTACCAGGCGACCGGTACCCGCATCGGTGCCCTGATGCAAGCTTCAGCGACCATCCTGCTCGGTATAGCACTGTCCATGTACTTCACATGGCAGATGACGCTAGTATCGCTGGTCTCAGTGCCGATGGTCATAGTAGCGGTGGTGCTCGAGGGTCGTGTGCTAGCGGAAGGAGCTGCCACCGTCCGAGAGGCCTCGAACAGAGCTACCACTATAGCTACGGAAGCTATTACTAATATTAGGACTGTTTCTGCGTTTTGTAAGTATAATTTATTGAAATGCCGCACACTTTAGTGGTCACTGTACTTGGATATTATCGGTAGCAGCGTCTTCCTGTATAACATTAACGCCTATTGCAGTCCTCACGCATGCCAGATGCGGTGGCAGAGTGTGGTTACCGGCTCACTTATATGTATATGAGACGCCCATCATTCCTCGGAAGTGGCCACGCATCTATGATCGCCATCGGAGGACTTCTTCTATACGAAGTTATTAACAGATGTCCATACTTACTATAGAGTGAACTGCTTACCTTGCTTCTATATTATGGAAAAAACTTAACAATAACAACAACTTAACATTTTCAGTTTTCACGAATATTTCATAGATGCCGTCATATTTTTACTCGACTGCGTCAGAAGTAGGGTAATGTGTTTCGAGCGTATGTATGAATGTATGTATGTTTGTTTGTATGTGTCTATTTCTTTGACACGTGCTACAGCCCAAACGACTTGGAGCCCAAAAGGAATGTGACGTACATATCATTCGATCGTCTCAGTTTGCATAGTGACATGGGCTATATAATTTAAAAATAATGGCGCCTGGAAAAAGATGAAAACGGGGGAGAGGGACGAATTTTTTTACTATTACGACAGTATGGATAATTATCAAATAAAAACTAGTAAATAGACCAATCTAAACTGTAATACTTTAACTTCACTATTTTTAAAAAACTTATATAAGTGTTGAATTAAATATACATTATGAACAAAAATTTCATTTTGAGCAGTCGGGTTTTTTGTTTTAATCTTTTTAACGTTACTAGTTTTACAAAGCACGACTGCTTGTTTTTAAAATATATATGAATGTATATTATAGGCACTAAATGTGTCAATCAATACCATAAACCGTAGGCGGGGAAGAGGGGGTGATGTCCCGCTACCGCGCCGCGGGGCTGGACGCGCGCGTGACGGCCCGCAAGAGCCTGCGCTGGCGCGGCAGCGTGTTCGCGTTCGGCCAGACCGCGCCCGTCGCCGGCTACGCGCTCTCGCTGTGGTACGGCGGCGTACTCGTCGCCAACAAGCAGGTGCCCTACAAGGATGTTATCAAGTGAGTTGCTGCCCTATGGGACATTCATTTGTAACGTTACGACCCCCAATGTCTACTGTGGAGAGTAGAACTGAAGACGTAGTTCTCGGTTTAATAGCACGTAGAAATACGAGGGGATTCTCGGCTTAATATCACGTAGATGGGGGGATTCTGGTTTAATATCACATAGAAGGGGGTTGGGAGAAGGAAAATCGCCAAAAGCTCCACAAGTAATTAATGGATGAACCCTATTTTTTCCAACATCATAGAGCGACACTGGGAAACACAAACGAATTTAAAGGAAAACTTCACTCGAAGATAAAACCACAAAGTGTCACGTAAAGTTCATAGAAATTAAATTGACATGTCAGTATCTTCCAGGGTGTCAGAAGCACTTATCTTCGGCGCCTGGATGATGGGCCAAGCTTTGGCATTCGCGCCTAACTTTGGAGCCGCCGTCTTGGCCGCGGGCCGCGTGATGACGCTGCTTGAACGAAGACCGCTGGTGGAAAGTACGCACGCGCCATCGGTTCAGGAGAATTATGTGAGTTTATCTAGTATGTGGCAACTTTCGCATTCGCGAATTCCTCTATCATAATAATAATAATAACATCTGTTACTTCGCGAAAACGTTGCTGTATTTTACACAGGTAGGTATTCTTTAAGTTGGTTTCCATAGATACTTCTCAAATCAGAAAAATGAAATTAAATGTACAGAATTAATAAATTGTGATTTATTCTTATGCTACCCTCTGATCTAAACACGATCTCCGCTAGGAAGAGCTGGAAACTCAGCGCAAAAACTTAGAAATAAATGTACAGAGTTAACAAATTGTAATTTAATCTTATGCTACCGTCGGATCGAAACACGATCTCCACTGAGTGCTAGAAACTTAGCGCAAAAAACGGTGGCGAAAATAAGGTCTACTTTATTCGAAGATCATCTATTTCACAACAAAAAAAATATTTTCCAGGTCGCAAACGGCAAGATACAATACAAGAACGTGAAATTCCGCTACCCAACTCGCCGCGAGGTGGAGGTGCTGCGTGGTCTATCGCTAGTGATACCCAGCGGGAAGAGAGTCGCGCTGGTGGGACCCAGCGGCTGCGGCAAGTCTACCCTCATACAACTCTTGCAGAGGCTGTATGATCCGGATGACGGCACCGTGGTAAGCATAGTGTGCTACTCTATAGTATCCCATCAGAATTTACAAAAACTGATTTCTATTTAACTTACTTAACGTCACAAATATTTCAAATCAGTAATGATAAAATTAAAGTAGAACCTTATTAATAGAGCCTCTTACTGGCTTTGTATGTTATCTGATGAGTTCTAACTCCTATATACTACATAGTATACTAGATATCCAAGAGAGGTAATGTCTATTTACCGTCAAATTCACTGTATGATCGTTTTCATTTTCATCTCATTATTAAAAGTTCTTTCAATCTTTGCCCTAATATCTACATAAAGAAACTCAATCTTCCAGTATCTCGACGACCACAGCATAGTCGGCGACATGCGTCTCACCACCCTCCGACGGAACCTGGGCATCGTGTCCCAGGAACCCGTCCTCTTCGACCGCTCCATCGCGGACAACATCGCGTACGGCGACAACACTCGCGTTGTTCCCATTGAGGAGATCGTGTCTGCTGCGAAGGAAGCCAATGTTCACACGTTCATTGCTGCGTTGCCTAATGTGAGTATGAGAGTTCAAGGGTTCGTATTCAAAGCCCAAGCATTAGTAAATCCTCTGGTATAAATATCACCTGATGACTGCCAGAGGAGATCGTGTCTGCGAAGCAGATTCCTATGTTCAATGCTGTGTTGCCTAACTTGAGTATATTTCAAGAGCAAGGCATTAAATTTAATGCCAAATCGTTCTCACAATCAATACAATAAGAGTCACGTCAGTGGACAAATTCAGTCCTTACCACCAGCTTACACCGATCAGTCTGATCTTCATAATATTTTGCTTATCATACATGGATTTAAAATAGGTTCTTTAAATTAAAAAAAATATTTATCTATATTTATCTATCGCATTCTACTTGAACCTTACGAATTTGAAATATTTTCGGGATAAACAGAGTATAAACATATTAACCTACTTACAATAGTTTTATTTTACCCAATATGACATTGTTTTAACCTTAATTAAACTCAAGGACGGAAAAATCTCTTGAAAGATAACTTATTACTGAGTTAACTTCAAGTGTCCAATCACTCACTTCTTCCCCAGGGCTATGAAACCCGTATCGGTGCGCGAGCTTCCCAACTATCTGGTGGTCAAAAGCAGAGAATCGCCATCGCTCGTGCCCTCGTCCGCAACCCGCGCGTGTTGCTGCTGGACGAAGCTACTTCAGCACTCGACACGCACAGCGAGAGGGTAAGCAACATCTATCAACCTTTAGGAACCCATAGCAAGACATAGGCCTTTTGAAATTAGAAGCACCGTAGCGATAATTTTCTTAAGAGGGAGTCCAACGAAACTGGAGTCGTGAGAAAAAGGTCGGTTAATCTTTGTATTTTTTTTTGGGGGAGGTGTCCGGAATATGTAGGCTCCAAATTTATTACCGAACATAATCCTTTCGTTTGAAGATTTTTCCTTTCTCGACCATGCTAAGGCAGGGTTAAGACCCCATAATATGCGATCTAAGCTTTACATACGCTCACGAGTACCACTGATATTGGAATGGTTCTCTCTGCACCCAACAGTTGTTTAGTATTGCTTTCAGGCTATCAATCCACTGGGTCCTTCGGACATTCGGGAACGATGTTCTAAATGGTAGTTTCGGAGCTAGTCAATATACCTATTCGTTACCTTAATGACATAGCTTAATGGACCTTTCTAAACTATCGCTTTAGTGTTTTGTTTTCAGAATGTTGGACGTCTTCCAGCATAAGTGTAATGGTACAATTTATCTGAGATATCACTTGTAACTCATAAAAATATAAATCGCAAGCAAATGTGCACCAATTGATAAATTTATTAACTTCCAGGTAGTACAAGAAGCCTTAGACCGTGCGAGCGAGGGTCGCACCTGCCTCATCATCGCACATCGACTGGCCACAATCCAAAACGCGGACATGATCTGCGTCATCGACAAAGGAGTTGTCGCGGAAATGGGAACGCATAGAGAACTGATCGCCTTGAAACGGATCTACGCGAGATTGTACGAGCTCCAATGCGGATTCGTTGAGGAAAGCGACCAGAATATACCGGAGGGTGATGAGACTCAGAGTTAGGAGAAATGTAGAAAATTTCAACCATTTAAGTTTGCTACTATAAAGTTTTCAGCGCAAGGCTCCATGATTGATTTTGTAAAAATGCAGCTTGCAAATGTTTATGGATGAATTATAGACTGGCAGGCAAACTTAGGTACTCTTAGGCAATAATGAAAAAATGAATGGCTGTATTTTTCTTTCACATATTTGAGATTGAGGTTGAGTATTATAGATATTGTCAGGCGCAACTTCTTGGGTAAAATGACAACGCCTACATTTAGTAAATGACTGTATGTTTGTTCCTAATTGACTTTTAAAATGCAGTTCGAAATTGTCCAACTGGGATGAGTTCGAGGTTGTCAGATACACACAACTTCTTAGGTATATTTTGAAAACGCAAACATAGATTTAATTAACTGCTGTATTTTAGTCACATTTTTTTTTAATACATGAAGTCACAAACATTGCTCTTCTCCTGCGATAACAGCGCGAAGTTTTTGAGGGCATTTGATATTCTAGACTGCCTTGCCGAAATAGGACCGCTTAGGATCCGATAAAATTGTTTGGTTGATTAGCTCTTTATTCAAGGATAATCATATAATACAACATTTCAATAACCTACTTATATATTTGTATGTCTAAATATTGAGGTAGTACTACAAAACTAAATAAGACACACAAGTGAAATCGATTTTTGTTTGACACGTAACAAATGTTTGTAAAGCGCGGCCGTTCTTAAGTTTATGTACCATAGAGAAAAATATGTGTCTATAGTACCAGCTCTCTAATTTTTTAAGCATGCGAGTATTAATTTTATATGTAATATTAAATTTAGTAAATTTAGACAACGCATGCTATTGAGTATAGAGTATAGTAAATTATACAATATCAACATTGCCTTTTCAATGTCAAATTATCGCTAACATGTCATTTTTAGCGCCAAGATACAGATTATAGAATAAGACTTCATGCAAGCTGAGGTAAATAGCGTGTTATGACGTTATGAGATATGACAAACTTTCCTTGGAAATTATTCAACCATAAAAGGTGTACGACTGCGACAAAAATCCTTTTCCGACTCTATAAAGACACATTCCTCAAATCCTTAGGCATTCCCTAACCTTAGCCAACTCATAAAAGACACTATCTTAGATACCTACCTATTAGAAATATTATATTAGTGCCTACCTATACGAAAAATAGGAGTATGAATAAGTAAGAATAATTTGATGTTATCATTGATCATCATTTGGTATTGTATCATTATTTATGAGGCTATCAGCGCAAAAGCGGTGTAAGCCACAATTTCTTAAGATTGCAGTTTTGGTGTTAAATACAAAATATATAATAAATAAAAACCAGTAATTAATCCTAAGTGCTATGTTGGAGGTTCTCAGTGCAAAAGTGATGTAACCCCCAACTTAGGAGTAATTAATGGATTATTTATTAATATAAGTATTTTGTATTTTATCATTAGGCCTCATATATTATCATTAGGCACTAGTCATGATAAAGATCGAGAAAGAATGTTACCTATATTCGATTTTTGTCCGATAAAGACAAAAATACAGTATGTATTTTTTTATATCCACATTCCTTCTCAGTGTAGATATAAAACCCTAAACGCATTCCCTGTTCTTTCCCTAGCTTGTACTAAAATATACATGTTAATAAAATTTATGCAGTTGAAAACAATAACAAACATTAGTTTTTTTACTGCGTTATTGGAATAAGTAAGTAACTGTTTTATAAAACATAGAAATACAAATATATATTACACATCCCGCTTATTAAAATTATGTTAACATAATCAAAATATAAATAATAATGTATTGCTTAAATTAGTTAAAAAGATTTTCGCTGTAAAGGCCTACAAAAATTATTAACCACTGCAGAAGAACTATTTTTTACTCTGAATGTATAAAGATCATTTTTCTATGTAATAAAAACTATAATAATTTACTGTTGATTTTAATTGACATTATTAATAAAAAAATATAATTTAATACATCTGCACTTTCTAACCTAACCTATCCTAACTTAATGTGAAGTTTCTATGTAAATGTGAACATAAATATGACTTAAATCTATTTTTTACTACAAAAGTGTAAATGCTTATACTGCTGTGTTGAACCAAACAATGTATGAAGCTCATTTATGGACGAATAAGTTACAAAAGTGTGTTTCATACATTTTTGGCATTCAATATAAACTCTTTATGTGCATTTTATATGTAAATAGAAGAATGTTCATGTTGTCAGAGAAAGATATATGGACGAAACCGTCTAAATTTCTCATCGTATTGTTGGATAGGTCATTAGTGACTTTAAATAGAAGGTGAACTGAATTAAAGCGTTTGAAATTAACCTATTTGCTGATTCAATAATACTTAAAGCTTTGTTACCGCTTTAAATTGTGCCTTATACGCTTGTAGTAAAACATAATAATATAGTCTATAGAAAGCAAAAACCAAGCTTTAGAGGGGGAGTAGCACGTTTAATTTTAATTGTTTAAAAAACTGTCGATTCGTTAATAATCATTCATCAACTAAGTAAGGATAAGGATTTTATTTTCGGACTGTCCAACAATATTCGCAAAGAAATAATATTCACAAAGAAGAAAGATATAGTTAATTTGTTGCATCAGCTGTTTTTTATTTTAAATGGAAAATATTTTTTTTTGTAATTTTTTTCAACTAATAATAATTCACGTGCTACACCCTTCTTTTAACTAGCATTTCTAGCTATAGAGGGTTAAATTATTTCTACAAATCGTGCTCAATAATGTTTGTGATGATCAAAATGATATTTTTGTATAAATAAACGCGTGTTTTGCGAATCATAATGTATTTAATTGAAATAAATAAGATGTAAATGTAGATAGTTATCGAAATACACGAACTTGAGTATCCTTTTGTTTTTTTAACCCGTTCCTTTCATCCTTTGGCCTCTTATAGTATGAACTACTTTTGGAAGTCTTTCTACACTTATAGCCCCACAGAAGAATTTTCTCCTGTGTCGTGGGTGCCATGGACACACAAAGACGAATACACAAACACCCAGACCCAGAACAGAAATCTAAACCCCATCATTCACATTTCTGTCTGGCCGGGGATCAAATCCGGGAGTCACTGCAGGTCAGACTGGCATAGTGACCACTTAGCCACGCTGGTCGTCAGTCTTGTGTAGATAATTTGTCGTTTTTGTAATATTGTCTTCTGATATTATTTATTCATTAGACATGTGTTGGATCGGTACATTAATCCGCGGATACGGATCATTGGTGTCTACATTTAATATATTTGTACATGTAAGAAATATAAACTATTCGTTCGAAATCCGTCCTAAAAGTAACCGATGCGGATTCCTTTCCCTTGCCCGGATATCCGTGAATACGGATACGGATATCCGGTACGTCACTAATATTCATTCAATTTATAAATTCCGTGTTTAACACAATTTTAAGGCAGACATGTTATCCATACCACGCCTGCTTATAGGCGTACTGTAAAAAGAGACAGTAGAATGGAATTAGTATAGATTAACGTATATTCACGTTTAATCATACATTGTAAAACAGTACGATATCATCAAGATAAGTATATTTCTTCACAGAAATTGGTCTTTCGAATGAGTGTGATATAATAATGAAACAACTTTCAAATTTACATTTTTTAATAAATATTTCCTTACATAACACAACAAATGTGCGAAAAAAATAAATGATTTTACAGAATTTATAGCAATTGGCAGTTTCGCTTACACTATACGAGAAAAGTAATTAAAAATAAAGTATGTATACGTAAAATTACTAAAATAAACGCCAATCTCAACTTTAATAAACATTCGGATATGTAAAGAAAATTAAGAAAATCCATACATAATTTTATAAAAACCGCCGTACGCTTTTAGCTCGATGGTAACAACACTATAAGATTCAATTCAAGTAATATTTTCCTTACAAAATATCAACAGTTGCTTTACATCCCGCCATTAATGAAATTCAATTAAAAATTCTCAAAGTGCAATAAGGAATGAGTTAAGTCATATATTCGTTGTTATCTAAAAGGGTTTTGCTGTCGTTTCTATTCAAAAGTTTTTACTGGTGGCAACACTTAAACTAGTAATCATTTTATACATGGCAACCCCGGTAGAGCGGGATAATATCACTTGCTACGAAGGTTTTAAGGGCTCTAGTTGCGTGGCACGACCTCGATGTGTTGGAGGGGTGTGTCGGGGCGAACACCACGGATACAAGGTTCCAGGTTATTCCAGTAGATGTCGCCTGTGAGCTCCTCAACTCCCACTTCCGGTTCCGTCTTCGCTTGCTTTGTCGCTTCGTCGACCTCCTTGCGGACTTTTGTGTCGATTTCCTGGAAACGTGTATTTTAAAGTTTTTAGAGGATTCAGTTCGAATGCCTCGGATAAGTATGTCTATCTTACCACACCCGATCAGAACACGGAATATAGCACTACTAATAATAGGCAGAAATAGGTATGGCGGTGGGGCTTCCAGAGTCAAACCACAAAGAGTTCTGCCACCTTGGAAGAACTCCTTATGGTCCGATTGAATGGAATGGACCAATATAATATAAAATATTAATAAGTAAATGAAGAGATGATTCGTCATACAGCACTAGAGCTTATATTAAGGTGATAAGTAGTCGCCAACTGTCGCCATCCAAACAGTAAGACCCCTCCAACAGTCCAGCGCCACGCTATCTGTTATCACCTTAAGCTGGTACAATGTAGCCAGCATTACCAGCTTGTCTTAAGACCCCTCTCATAACAACATACAGGCCACCGGAGCTAATCTTAAGCCGGTCATAATGCCCGGTTTAGCGGAGACTAGCTTATACTTGAAGGAAGTGATAGGCACACTTCCTCTCACCTTCCGCTCGTCTTTGACTAGGTCAAATCCAGTTTGTTTTAGACCCCTCACCCAGTATAACATATTGGCTACACAAGCTCACCTTAAGCTGTTCAGGCGTGGCTAGTTCAGAAGAGACTAGCTTATCCTTGAAGTAGGTGATAGGTTCGCCAGTCTGACGCACCTGCTCTCACCTTACGCTGGTCTTAGCTAGGTCAACCAATCCAACGTGTTTGAAACCCCTCATCTAGTACAATATATAGGTAACCTGAGCTCACCTTAAGCTGATCGGGCGTGGCTAGTTCAGAAGATACCAGCTTATCCTTAAAGGAAGTGATGGGATCGCGGGTCTGTCGCACCTCCTGGACCTCATCACGCGTGCGGTACGAGGTACCGGGGTCCGACATCGAGTGACCAGAGTACCGGTAGGTTTCCATTTCCATTAGCAGCGGCCCTGGCACACAAACACTCATTAATATAGAATGACTGACGTATACACAAGAAAAATCTTCCACCCAACCTTGTCCCATTGGTAGGCATGGGTTGCTCCCAGAATTAAAGAATTTCAGGCCGTACTATATCGAGATGACCAAGTGCAAATTTTTAGACAAATAAAACTGTGTTTTTTGTATGTAAATCAATCTTAATCATGTCGATTTTTATTTCTTTATATCTATAAATATACTTGTACATGGTACATTTCGCTTAATAAAATAAAATACTCGTACACTTACAGTAGGGCACCTAACCGGTTCAAAGTAGCACAAAGAAAGCACTATTAACGCAAAACTGGGTTGAATTGTTCTTGCAATTTTTTATTATGTCCAAAATGAGCTTCATTCGTCAACATCTAATATAATCTAATATACCAGTATATTAACGTTTGTATTTCAAATTTGAATCTACAGATGTTATGTTCTTACATTCAAAATTTATTTAATCTCAAGCTATATATACCGTTTGATGTTTCTCCCTCCAGCATATAAATGCTAGCGTATAAACGGTCAATTAATACAAGTGATCAAAAACAAACCTTTTCCACTGGAGCAGTAGTCGATGGCGAATCTGGTAGCCTCCCTGGTTGCGATGACGTCCATCCCATCAACCCATATTCCGGGGATGTAGTCCCCGCGGGAGTAGTAGTCTGTGCTGGCTGATGACCGATCCACGCTTGTACCCATACCTGTAAGATTTATTTGTCACTAGCTTATTCCCGTAGCTTCGGTTATATTTACTACTAGGTGTGCCACGCAGTTTCACCCGCGTTTATTAGAGAGCAATGTATTAAAATCAAGCAAACATAGCGTGATGTTATACCACGATAAATTTACTATTTAACACAAAAATATATTTTCAATTCGAACCAGTAGTTCCTGAGATTGGCACGGTCAACCAAACCAACTCTACTGCTTTATAATACATATAAGTATAGATAATAATATTTTATTTCCTGGACATTAACCTTCTGGGTGCCAAATTTTAGCAAATTCCTACCAGTTTTTTTACATGATAGAGAAACAAACATACTGACTGGAGTATGTATATGTAGTTGTTAATAGATATCTCTGCAAAAGCACCATAACATCGTTTCTCACCGTAACCATTGTTCTCGCAAACAAACACGCATGGTAGGTCCCACAGTTTTGCCATGTTGTACGCCTCGAACAGCTGTCCCTGGTTGGCCGCTCCGTCTCCGTACAGCGCGAACGTAACGCCACCGTCCCCTCGGTACTTGTGGGCGAACGCGATACCGGCGCCCAGAGGTACCTGGTATTATAAACTTTGTATATACTTATGTTAGTTTATGGTTCATTATAATTTATCTATATGCTTGTGTTAATAAATTATATAAAAAAAAAATAAAATAAAAAAAAAACTATCCCTGGAACAGTTTAAGGACACAAAAAGAGCCTGCAGAAAGAAAGTGTTTCCTGCAGGATTTTCTTTTTCGTTCGTCTTCCTTAGAATTGTTCAATTTTCTATATTTAAAATGATATTTCTTTAGAAATAAAGACATCAAAACGCTTTTAAAAAGATACCATGAAATTTTATCATGTGCTTAACATCGTACGAATAAAACAGAATCAGAGGCCTCTGTTCCCGGAAGGAAGGTTGGAATCTGGCGAGACTCACGGGGAATTCGATAACAAAGCGAAGAAAAATATTTGTAAGAAATATAATTTTTCATAAAATCCTCGCATATATGTATCGTAAGACAATAACGACAAAGTATAATAATATTAATCATAAACACATTGATAACCTAAATTTATGGAAGATCGATAAATTACCCAGCTAGAATTAACCAAGATTTTCTTCCTACTTTGACGACCCGCGTGGTCGAGCGGTTACCATACCGGTCTGACGCGCAATGGGTCCCGGGTTCGATTCCCGGCC
>DWNE01001729.1:0-20899 GCA_018249875.1 Cecropterus toxeus | reverse complement strand
ATTGCTTCACGCTAGAAATAGGTGTGGCGGTGGTACTTCCCCGGTCGAACTACATTGGTTCTACCACCTGGCATTTAATATGAGTTGAATATGAGGCAATTTAATATGAGTATAGCTATACCATGCCCATAAGTATATCACCTATTTCTGCTTAATAAAAGAAGTGTTAAGCGCTTCTGTGCTCTGGTCTCTACTCTGTAGTAAGGAAGGCATACTTAAACGAGGTGTGCTTAGTCCTCAAGGGTAGCGTCGCCATCATACGTAGTGCCATCTTTCTATACATTAAAGAGGACACCGAATACCTTCTTGTGTTTAGCATTTAAGCTCTTTGAACTAGTGGTCCTCACATCTTCTCAAATACATAAAATTGGAGTGTAACGTCAAAATAACATGTTGTTATTAAGTGCATATGAAGAAATATACGATACTTAGTATAAAAAGTAAATTACAAATTTTCTTTTCTACCTGTCTGTTCTGGCTAATCTCCAAAACTTGACAGATTTTGACCGAATTTTCTCACGTAGATAGCTGATGTTATAAGACTTGACTTAGGATACTTTTATTTTAGAAAAAGCAATTAGGGTTCCTAATAAAATAAAACTCAAGAAAACGCGCGCGCTCTACGCTGCCGGTATTGTCAGCTGCTAAGAGTTAGGCATATGTATTTTTTTTAAACGCGAGTAAAAATGCAGAGCTTAGCTAGTATATTAAATAAAAGATAACTATTATAACCGCCCTTCGTTAAATACGATCATAATAAAATAAATTTAAATACACTAATCATACATAGAAAGGTACTGTTAATTTAGAATTAAGTAAGACACTCGAAAATAATTGTAGGCGTATAATAAACTTTTTAAAATTTCATGGTTATTTATAGACAGCATAATATACTTCAATCATGATTTTCTAAAGTATGTAAGTTATCTTTTCCATATCGTAACTGACATAATGGTGAAAGATAAACTTGTGTGTTATCTTTAAGCGCATGTTTCGATTAATGTCAAGTGTATAGAGACTAATTGCAGCTAAAGAAGTTTAACTTCCATTGTTAACAGTAAATTAAAAATCTATGCGTATTTATTGTTTGAAAAATGGACGTAGAACCAGTACGTTTCGGAGACGCACTCCTATCTATTTCAACGTGAAGCGGTCTTTAGCCGGTATACACGCCATTTCGAAATAGTCTTCAGAAGGACCTTCAGGTGGAACCTTCTCTCTATCGCACATGCAATTTGTAATAAGTATTTATGGGAGAAAGTTAACATTTATTAGCAGATGGAGCGCCTGATGGTTTGATACTCCAATTTCATAAAAAAATTAAGGAATGAATAAGCAGCTCAAGGAATGGTAAATTGTCACAACTACTCTTAATTGTCTATGGTTAACACCAGATTCGAGTCGAAGCAGAGGTGTAACCAATCTATACCGAAGCAGGTGTGTGTTATTCTAGACTAAGAAAAAAAATAATAACGTTTTCTACATTCATGGTGTCTCATTCTCCACACTTTTCTACGATTTTCTCATCTCTCTCATCTCATTTCTCTCATTGTGGGTGCCATGGACACACAAAAAGACGAATACACAGGTATCCAGACCCAGAACAGAAATCTAAATTCATCATTTCGGTATCTGTCTCGCCGGAGATCGAACCCGGAACTCACTGCGTGTCAGACTGGTATGGTGACCGCTTCGCCACGCGGGTCGTCAAATAATACCTATATAGATTTCACTTCCAAATAATATTTAAAAACAACAGCGAGTCGTGTTTTACTTAACTGTTTTACAGCTAACCCGTAAAGGGTTGATAATAAACCCGTCAACCATCGCCAGTTACTTTTTAAAGCTGTTTTACGGCACCCCATAAAATGGCAATAAATATTCAATAGTTAACGTGAGTGAGACAATGTTCCCAGACAAAACATTTCCAATTTATTACTTCGGAAATACTCTTTGAAATATTGTTAAACAATAGTGTAAAGTTTTTAGAAAGTAAAAAATGAAATGCTTGTTTTTAATCTGTGACATGAAGCAATATTTATGATCTTATTTAAGCTCTTAATACGAGTGAAGTTATGCAAAATATTATAACAAATTTACTTAATAATCGGACTATCGCGGTGATAGCCTCAATTAGAAAGTAGGCGGCCAAATTTTACGATATTATTCTCGTTCTAGTGGGTGAAACTTGACAGTTTTGTACGTTACGTTCTGATTTCAATGTAAATATATCATATAGATGGAAAATTACCGAATTATTACGCGAGACAAAAATATACATACAAAACTTTATGATATTGAGATCAATGGTTCATAGCTATACTAGGATTATGAATGGTGTGGATACTTTAGATACACACACATACACACAAAAACGAAATCATAAACACCCAGATGACCCAGACCCAGAACCCTGCGTGCCAAATTAGTATGATGAATAGTTTGCCGCAGGCTTACAATTAAGTACAGATTCGCTATAGGAATTTCATTTTGTAAGTTATAAAGTATTTTTGTTGTACCCTGAAAGTACAACGATATATTCATTATAGTTAAATATGTACGTAGTGAAGAGGCGGTCTTATCGCTTAAGTGATCTCTACCGGACAACCTTTGGGCACGGGAAAAAATACGAATGAAAGGAGCAACGATTTACAACAGTTGTATAATTACTTGTATAATTTCAATGATGGCATAACTTATAGGGTAAGACTGCGGAAGCACCACCGCCACACCTATTTCTGCCGTTTTTTACCGCACTATAACCCCCCCGGTGGCCGCCCTCGGCGCTGCGAAGAGGACTCCGGGATCTCCAAAGGAACGCAACCGGAGTCCTCTAAGCGCGTGGCCCCATCGGGCTCCACCCAGGTAAAACGGGCTGGGCCCACCGCACCGTCTGGTCTTTACGACGGCATGCGACCACACATACTGCCGTCCTTCGCGGGATCGCCTGGCTCCCGCTCTTGCTGCCTATGTTCTGAAGGTACATTAATGGAGATATACTTATCCGGGGCATTCCATCTTAGTCCTTAGGGGTAACGGATAAAGGGCTGAACTCAGGTGATATTGATCTATATGGAGTTAATTATAGATGTACATGGGTGGCAATGTCTACATATCATTAGGTGTACTGCAAGTTCGTTTTCTAATTTTAATTTATAAAAAAATATATAGTTCAAATGATACGTAAAAAACATACAGTTCATGATTTAATATTGCTAAATAGTTTGAACTTAATAAAACGATGTATATATTTTTTTAAATGTACGAAATAGGCCTTTGAACGCGGAAGGGGCATTCACTTTCCTATTTCCGAATATGAGGGTAGAGAATTCCTAGGTATCATGAAAAGGAAACCGTAAAGGTTCCATTAAAAAGAAGTATGTAATATAAAGTTAGTACTTTTATTATAATATGTTTTTACCGTGTAATGATGTTGTTTTAAGCTCTTTACACGTAGTGAGCGTACGAGGTCATTGAAACACAAATGGTAGGATAATAGCAGGAATATATCGTTTATTCGTTATGAAATACAAATATTTCATAGTTATCTACAAAGTAATAACTAAAACATTCGCCAAATATTTTCTGAATCTGTATCTAGGCGTTCGGTAACCTTCGTGAAAATTCGGGTATCCTCGCGCCTTGAAATGTCGTTCCGCCCGTCCAAGATAAGTAGAGCTTCACCTCCCCGCGCGTTTTTATATTACTGTTAATGAAGGTGGGCAAGATAGTACTATCGGAGGGGTCACGATGTGCTGGCGGTTTTGCCTACTACGTTAACCTTGGCCTAGTTTGATAGCGGGTTCCCGCACCCGCGCCCCTCTGTTCAGCTTCGATAATATTGACTTCCTATTCCTCATAGTTTGTTTATGGTTCGGTTTGTTAGCGATCTACCAGTTCTATTATTTACTGACGCTAACTTCCATGGAATATTGTAGACATTTCCATTTGCTTCCAATGTTTTTTTTTAACTTTTATTTAATTTGCAATGTTTTTCAGAATGTATAAACTTAAATTAACGATTTACTTTAATATGATGATCAAAATCATCCTCATGAGGCGATATTAATGTAGCGTAGAAGTTCGTAACTTAGATTTCCATGTAAGCCTATTAATTTTCAACACAATGGTAATTCTCTTTGTATTTGTTTTATCAGAAATATTATTATAAATAAAGGGTTCTTAGATATATGTTATAAAATAATGTCATGGGTCTACTAGTGTTTATGTTTCTTGTCCCAAATTGATTCATACAGTAATTGCATCTTTCATATGTCACGATTATATATTTACTGTGAATCATGATTCCTGTTGCACGCAGGTTTTACTAAGCCGCTAATATAAAAAATGTGAAATGTGTAAAATTGTGAAATGTATAAAACGAGTGGTAAATTAATCTGTCAGATATAGATATATCAGTCTAGATAGACTCTACATAGAAAATCTCGTTCGGAAAAAATGCATAAAAGATGAGATATACATAAATATACCTGTATTGGGTTTCCCGCTATTTGTGTTGTCTATGGTTCTATACAAACATACACAGACTCATAAGAAAATACACAACGCATGCCTGTCGTAACATAAAAAATACCAGATATTTTAATAACAAAACAATACCATCTAGTATATAACGTTCGTTTCATAAAACAGGTATTCGACATTCTCTAGTGGTATTCCATTTTCTCACGTCAATTGTTTCAACCACCATTTGTCTCTCTCAAATTAATTGAGGTCTTAATGAAAAATACACTTTTGGGTCATCCATGACCCAGTTTTTTTGCACTTGATCTGTATTTACATCGCCGTTTTACGAGCACTTAATTAGAGCAAAGTGCCGCTTCTGATTACATCTTATTTGGATGAAGAACAATAATAGTTTCAGAAACCAGTTAGCCTTGCAACTGCACTGCAGGTGGCTGTTAAACCGACATAGAGACACTAGAATCTGTTATAGTTTGATAATGGTGAAACTACCACACCCATTTATGTCGTAAAGCAACTCACAATGGAGTTGTGAGCTGGCATAATAACAAAAAAATCCACTTTAGACTTATGGGGTAGCATCAGTTTTTGACGTGCTGTAGTTCGACAAACAAGGCATTATCGGTCAGTTATCTATGATCATTAAAACAAATCAAGCGTAATTTGTGAGAAAAATATTGTTTTTTTTTCGGGTGCAATGTATCAATGTTACTTGTTGGAAAATATTAACAATAAAAATAACTGTTAAATCTGCGTCACAAATATAAAGAGAGGCACGCGAAAAAAAATAATTTCAGACGCGTAGGCGCCATATTTAAATCAAGTAAAAGTCACTAACATATTTACTTATTTTTTTAAAAGTTGATCCTAATATTAAGGCAGTCGGGGCTATATTATGGAAAGTAGTCTCATTCGTCTATGGACATTTGCAATATCAGAGCAGACGCCAAAGCATCGGCTTCGAAAGCTCTTTTTACACTTTTCTTGAAGAGCTCCATGTAATAGTTTTTCGAAAGTTCATCTTGCCTAGATTTGTTTTTAAAAAAACTAAAAGATTCTGATGAATTATTACACGACTACTAAATAATAAAAAATATGAATTCTATTGTAACAATAAACGTTTTTACACACGCAGTTCTATTTCATAATTATTTCCATACCCGGCTATTATAAAACAAAAGGAAAGAAAATGCTAATAATTAAGTATGTAAAATAAAATCGATAAAATCGAATTATATTTAAATACCTACTGCGAAAAAAGGAACTACTGATACTTTTGTTTTATATTTTAAAATGACTTCATTTTTATTATACCATTATACTTAGGTATAATCATTGTTCTTACGTTGAAATCTATATATTATATTTTAAAAATGAAAGTTCAATTTTTGTTCGTAATTTATAAATATTTTTACACATTCACGTATTTCCACGATACCTAAAAGAGTGGAATCTACGTTTCAAATTAAAAATATATAACTGCCTTATAAAAAACACATGGCATGCTGAGTTATTAAGGATTTCGTTTTCAATCAGTTTTAAATATCGCACCTGCTCAATCCTAATGGTATCGTATTACGCTCATAGTACCAGCACGTCAGCATACAACCTTGATCTCTACCTATTACTGAAAAATGCTGCATTTAAAACATGCTTATTGTCTTGCAGTACAACTTGTAGGTGTACTCGATAAGTAACTCTACTACATCACGATAGAGTCCATATCGCCGCGATCATAGGTTTTGGTAGACCTTGATGGCTGGCCTTGCCTCTATCTGGCGTCCGCTCTTTCCGCCTTCGCCGAATCAATTTGAACATTATTATTTTTATTGAGTTGTTTAAACAAAACATTTGTACGCTGCTCTGAAAATTAGTTTTGTTTATTGTATTGTTTTACACACAATCGCACTCGCTCTAAATGCAATGTGAAGCTAAGTTAACGTATTTTCGTATTAAATTATTATTTATAGCAAATATAACGTTTCATTTTATAAACTTAATATGGAGATATATAAGTATGACTTATGTCCGAAAATACAGTGTAAAGCTTAAGACGTAACTACTTATATATTTCATAATTATTTACAACATGTATTACGTTATGCGTCTTATTGTATATTTATGTATAACCATACTATTTTTTTATTCGCTCAATAACATTGTAACATCATTGATTATTAAAAATAGATAAAGGTCACGTGATCATTTATAAGCGAAAAAAAACACGAGAAATAAGTATGACCTATTTCTGAAAATACACGACACCAGACTGGGAAGGTTTGAAAATTCGTGTACGAAACGAGCGTACACGGCGCAACGCGTGCGTAATCGCTGAATGTATGTCATGATCAGTAGGTTAAGTTTAAATAAATTGATTCGAGGGCCACCGCGTGTGTGCAGGTAGGTGGCCGAAGGTCTCCCGTTTGTTACCGCTGACGGCATGGGCGCGTACTCCGCGTAAACCACTTTTGACATTTGTCAGCGGGCAACATTTAGAGGTGTTGCCACCTGTTTCATAAGTACGAGTTTATTACGTTTCCTTAAATCAATTATAGTAAGATTCCGCCTATTATTGCAAAATTTGTTGCAAGGTATGATCGAAGACGTAAATTATGTTTTGTGGAAATGTAAGCGGGCACTGACCACGGTTCGCTAGATTTTATGACCACAACTACACTATTATTCCAATAGTGTAGATGTAATAACATAAGTATTTTTAACTTTATAGCCCTAAAACTATTTTGTTATATCTTTGAGCTCTATATAAAGTGCATATAAGCGTTGAGCCGAAAGGCAAGAAGCCAAGGCCGTAAAAAGCAATAAAAAATAAGCGTTGCAAACATTATAAAAGACATTATTCTTTGTTTTATAATATGTCCAATGAATTTCTTTGCACATGACACAAAACTGTTTAATCCTTATAAAAGTATGATATATTACTAAATATTTGCAACTTGTACATAAAATCAAATTGCAATATCCATTTGACAGGAATTAACAATACACAAATCATAGATAACAATAAAATCTAATATAGAGCAGAGATAATAAAATGAATGAAATATTCCTTACATAAATATTCAGTATGTTACTGTTAAAAAAATATTCAATAATGTAACACGTAAAAGCATCATAAAAACATTTACAGTTAAAGAAAGATAAGCAGTATCTGGATACATGGAATGATAAATGGGCCATAAACCATTCACGACAAATGTAGAGCTTCTCAAGAATGTCAAAGAGCTCGTGAATTGCAGAGATCGGACAGAAAACCTTGCGAGATTAATCTCGTATCATTGTATTATGTATGTCTGTGTGAAAACGTTTTCCATTTGTGTTACATCCGTATATCTGTCTTACTACGTTAAATATTAGTATGCTAATTAAATACGCTTTTTACACTCCTCACTCCACACTAGGATTTTTCCCTATGCCGTGAGTGCCCTGGACACACACAAAGTCGAATATACAAACACCCAGACCCAGAATAGAAATCTAAATTCATCACTCAGATCATCTCTGTCTGGCCGGGGATCGGACCCGATACCCACTCCATGACAGACCTGTATGGTGACCGCTCTGCCACGCGGGTCGTCATACTATTTATTTAACATTTATAATAATTTCTAACTAACACTTCTGTTATTTAAGCAGAGGTTAAAGAACAGAAGTATTAGTTGTGTGGTGTGTTAAGGAAGCGAAACTTTCTCTAAGAAATTCGAACTTAGTCCTAATTGATAGTAACATATTACCGATCTCGGGATCTCCAATGTTATGGACATAAAATTATTTGTACTTAATCGACAAGACACTAAACAGTTCGAATTTATATGAAATCTTTTCCACAAATGTGTACTTACTTACTGATTTCACTAGCAATGTTAAGAATGTCATAACATCTTATATATTGTTAATAGAATGACATGTTATTTAATCTTTAAATATAATAATGCGACCATTCTCCATCGGTCAATTTTTAGGCTAAGCAAAACGAGGCGACATTTTTTTTAAAACAATAAAAATACATTTCTGTTCCGAATTGTTTATTAATTACAAATCTAGGTTTTGAACTAAAGTCAGTTATTGTTACAACGAAAGCTAAGCATATAAATATTTTATTTCTACAAATATTATATACAGAGAAAATACATGGAGAGGTTACAAGAGGAAAGAGTCGAAATAGTCAATAGTCTGTCAAGATGAAGGAATATCACGAGGGAAAATCATCTAAAGGTGTGTGAAGTCTACAAATTCGTACTTGTCGAAAGTATTTTTATGAAATGAAGTACAAAAACCGATATAAAGCCAAGTGTGGTAAACTCGTGCTCATAGATATTATCAATGGTTGACAACAGGTATACAAGACTTATTTGAGGACACATGCTTATTCCTATCAGAACGCAACGGCCTTTACATTAACTTTATACCTACTTTAATTAGGTAGAAAGAGTGTGAGTGTAGTGCCTTCGCAGTCGACAAGCGAAATATGGTATAACATTTATGGAAAGTTCTTATTCTAATAAAACACAAATATTTATGGTTTCCCGATGTTCCGATCCGGTGGTATTGTAAAAAACATGTAAATGACAATTTTAAGTGCCCCCGTAGGACTATACAAAATAAAGACATTTCATTTCCTAGTAATAGACAGGAATTGATGACAGATCAACAGTTGACCATGCGATGGGGCCAAAAAAAAATACGAATAATTTAATTTAATGGTATATTAATCTTTACTCAAATACCTTTTTGCTTATATATTCGCCGACCCTGTGCATTCCGTCATCGTTTTACGATATGTCCTTACGAATTATACGGCGGCCCTGAGCGAATAAGGAGATGTTATATCGAGCCGCTAATGTTTGGGAAACCTTTTGCAAGGTTGCGGAAATATTCACGATAAAGTCGCGAATATTAATTGGACGTAAATAAAATATTAATACATTTGTCACTTAGAATTAATTGTGGTCAAAATGGCGGTCAATCTGCAAATTAAAAATGCAAAGTATTAATAAATATTCATTAATAACTTCCTTGTTAAGGATAGAACACGAATGTGAAAGAGGAGAAAATATGGCACGATAACAAAAGAGACCTAAAGGGAAATTAGCATTTTGTGGAAATAACAAAATTGTTTTCACATTTTGGGGGTTTCTTAAAGCGCGTCGTTGTTAAAGGGTTAATACATTTAAAAATATTTGTCTTCTTCTAGCGCGAAATCATAGCCTATTTGGTTTTTTAGATAATAGACTACATTATTAGGAGTAATTTCAAGTATATATTTCAATTTGCTTATTTTTTTATTTCGGTCTCTTTCGTTATCACTGTACTATATATTTATTGTTTTTGTCGATGTGAAAAAAATAATTTCGAAAAATTAAAAAAAAACTCAATACAAAGGTAGAGTCGTTTTTTATTATGTCTTGAGTTTGATTCGTAATTAAAAGAAATTTTATTTAGAATAACTTGTCAGATTTCTAACAAACTTGAACAAGTATGGCGGAGTTTTTCGTCTAGTCATTACCAATGATTCAGGGATTATTTTTATAAATCTTATAAATTGCCTTTCACTTTTCTCGAGAGTTCCAAGTTAAACCGTAGCGAATTTAAATACGATTACTAAAATACTCAGTCATGTTTTCCACGAATTCTTGTAATAGAAGAGTTTGGAGAATACGTCAGGATAATAAATTAATGACAATGTCTCTTAAAAACATTTTTAATCTAGTTCGAAACGTTTTTTTAATTCTTATTTAATTCTGCCGTGTTGGTCTTGAATAGCAAGCAGCTTTCCCTTTCTTTCCGTGGATGTTGTATGTGGGACTAAGGGACAAACTCTAGAAGATAGACGTCAACGTCTTCTTGAATCACACCAACACTCACTGGGATTACACTAATGCAAGGCGTGGTAACTTTATTCAGGAATCCCCATTACTTACTATAATCTCTAGGTACCTAGGAGTTTTGCCAGTGATAAGTATATATTATGGAATAAATGAGTTTAACTTAACGACTCGTTTTATTAATAAGAGGTATAACCATATATTTAATATCGTAAACTTCGATGTATCTGCTTTCTAAAGCTGCCTCTTTATTTTTAACGATACTTTCCATAATATAAAATATGCATTTCGAAAATAAATAATTTCAATACGCATTATGCAGCTCAAAACATAATTTTATTATTATTTTATGAATAATATTTTTTATGAAGAATATCTATAATTTTATATTTTTGTTACTTTATAGTCTTTAAGTCAATTTGCAGGCTATATTAAGCACAATGGTGCGACTTCTACTAAAATAACAGTCTGCCAGCGCCTTAAAGTACACTAAAATTAAATTATTTCCTCAGGATGCTATTTAAAACCGTAAATACTAGCTGAAAGAAAAATACTGAATGCTAGCACATCAATCATTCGGTCGAGACAACCTTGCGAATATATTTTTTAAAACTTACAATTGTGCAAATAAAACCTTCGTATACGCATACTACTTTTATACATTTTTTCATGTTTTCGTTTTTGTTTCTTTACTTTGAAATTGTAAAAATTACTTTATTACAATAATAAGGTTTGTAGTGACTTTTTGGCATGTCGAATATAAATCGCGCAAAATATGTCACTGCTCTTCCTTATATAAATATTGTAAGGAATAAAAAAATAGTGAGAGGTAAGAGGCCATTATACCACCTTGCAACAATTTTCGAATCGAACAAAAAAACAAGCTATGTTATATGTTCGAGTATTTAAGGCATGAATATCTATCCGAGAAAATTTGTAAATGTATTCTTGAGTAAAACATCTTGGTTATATCGTGCTAGGTCTCATAACAAACCTTGCTTAGATGCGACTGTGATACATTCTAGGTATCGTTGACAAGGAATGGGAACAGCAATATTAAAATTCATAGCATGTTTCGATAGATAAATGCCTATAGGTACGGTAACAGATCGTAATAGGATGGCTAGGCATTCGTTTATTGTAACTTTTCCTGCAGACTGTATTATATGATCAAGGCACCCCACTGCTGGGTTTCTTATGCTGAGAACACTTCTCAGTCACTTCTCAGTCTGAGAAGACTGATATTTCACAGTAAACATGTTGGAAGTATGTATTTACAGAATTTATCAGAAATTTGTTTGAGATGGTAGAGCTCTTACTTGCAGCTTCGAAGGCTGCACCGCCACATCTATTACAACAACAGTGTTAAGCGTTGCTGTGTTAAGTTTGGGTGTGGTAAGGTGAGGCACTTATATGAGAGGCTCCAACTTAGTCTTCAGGTAGCAATGCATAAGTAGCAAACCACAGGTAAGACTACAATTCTGTCTAATTATATACGTCCTTAGGCATCAGTTGCCACTGCAAATTAAGTGGACTGTATTCTAGCCGTTTTAATAACATAAGAAACGCTTCATTGAATGAAACTTTTAAGCAATAAACAGCATAAAGTTCATCAATGCAGACACGATAAATAATATAATTAAGTGTCAAGCAAAGCTGTTTACTTATTTACTCTCTAATTTACGTTCCATAATGACTTAGATCGTGATTTCTCGGAAGTGGGCACGTCTTAATAAAACCCAGGTTCATTATTGCCGCCGGAAGATATTTTAATGGGAAATTATTTAACTTGTTTCCGGTGTTTCTTGGTTAATGCTAACGATGTTTTTTATTACGACAGATGCTAGACACATAATGTTAAATTATAATATCAATAGAATACTAGTGGGTACTACTAGACATATATTTCTTTATTAGATAATTCCCGCAGTTCCGCCAGTTTTGCCTTACCACGTTTACCATGGTAATGAGTATTCCATAGCTTAATCCAGGTTTTATATTATCTGTAACAGAACACATTCGCCAAATTAATGCGAAATTCGACGAGTAGTTTTTTATGGTTTTTGCGATAATGGGCAATAAAGGCACATTCTCACAAAAAAAATGTATTTATAATATTAGTAAGATTCTTATGAAACACCTTAAAATTAGTGTTACAAGGATAAACTTATTGCCTAATGTCATTTTCTGTCAGTCAGCCCTGGGCGATGGCGATAATGTGGTGTAGGCATATACCTAAATAGTAATAAAAGTGAACTATTATTTGAATGTCTTGATAATCAAATATGAAAATATATAACGTATATAGCTATTTAGCATATCATCATCAACAGTGAACACACTACCAAGTTTCGCTTTTGTTAAAACCTTGCTAATGATTGTATGAGGCGACCATCTCAGTCCTCGGGAGTAGCAACGCATATGTGGTTGACTTCATATAGAACAGAAGTTCTGTTACAAACGTCCATGTGCGGCAGTAACCACTTACCATCAGGTGGGTTGCTTGCTCGTTTGCTACTTCATATTTATAAAAAAATATATATAACTATCACTACGCAGTCAATTGTGAGTGAAGATGACATTACTGAAGATGGAAGAAAATGTCTACCAGTAAAGGTATATATAATGCTGATATAGAAAAATAATTACCGTGCAAAGATTGCGACATTATTTTCGCTTACCGTAGTGCAATTGGACAGTTTTTGATCGAACAATACGCGCGGCCCCGTTTCACAATCCGTCCCACATTCGATATTATAATGTTTGCGATCAATATACGTCATAGTATCTATATCATGTTTGAGTATTTATTCTTTGTGCAAACATAAACTCTTTGTATTATGCTCCAAATAATACGTAAGTACCTACATATGTATTTAAATTGAATTAACAGTTTTGTAACATAAGACTAAATGACGTAAATAATGCTGCTGTATTACAATTGGCGGGAATTTGGTTAAACGCATGTGACAGTTTTTTTTTAATATATTTTTTATATCAATGGTAACCCCAATGGCTTCTTGCAACTTTATGACACCGATGCCATTAACTAACGAAACTTCCCAGGAATGTAGATCTCTCCACTTTATTTAAGTTGATAAAGTGATTCACAAATGATTCTGAAAAAAATGTTTGTTTTGGATGTAAGTATGAAAGTTGGAATTCAAATTATTACGCGACCACTATCTTAATATATATCATCTTTTGATGTATTAAAGTAACTATTGACTATAATAAAAATGGTTTTAATTTGAAAGGGAAACAACATGTCTATAATAATAAAGCTTTTTAAGTTAAATGTATATCTATAAAAAATAGTATTAAAAAAATCGATTCAGTAATCGGTATGTTGATATGATGCATCACTAATGCCAGTTATGCAAAATAAAACATTTTAACATTTCGTTTTATCGCCTTGCATTCTCTCCTTTCGGCTTTACTTTGTTTATTTTTATTATAACAGAGTGGACTAAATAAAGATCGCAAACAGGGTAAAGTATTTTAATTGCGAGCACAGACAATAAACATTGTCAGCTAATTAATTCGATTAACGCAGCATTATAGATGCGTGTATAGTAATATAATAAAAGAAAATATTATAATTAATTACTTTTTTTACAAAAGTCTATTCATACTAAATGTTTGTGTAGTTATTGTCGCCAATAACATGCCATGTACTGAACGCAGCAACATTAATTTCTTCCATCATCTGTGCGAGTGAGCCGCTCGGAATCCGGTAGTGGGTCTGTCGCTCAATCGGAGCGGGATAGAGATAGCCGCGTACACGTGCTAAAGCGGGAAGAAGCTAGCAAGGTTACACTCACGGCCATATCACAAGTCTAGTACTGGGCGCCTATATTAAACAATTTATAACAAATGGTTTTTACTGACTGGTGAATATGGTTTGTATATAAGTATTTTCTGTGGCAAGTGTAATAAATTAACACACTTTATTGATTGCAAATTCTACGTTTAAATATGTTATGTGTGACGATTATTGCTCGTCTTCATATCTAAGTCTTTATGTCTCATTACATAGGTCTTATTTATTTTATTGGTATTACGTATTTTAATAATGGCGTTACGTTTTAATATTTTGATAATTTCAAAGTATAATAAAATCTCAATCTACTTCAGATTCAGCAAACAATAAAATAAATATAATTAAATGTTTATACCTCCACCTATGTTTTAATAATACCTACTTTATATTCTGTTTTAATAAGCCAAAATCAATAATGTATTACACACAATTTCGTAGAAATTCCTAGAAAATTAATTCCTATAAATATAAATAAATTAATTCCTATAAATTTCCTAGAAAATTGCACATAATGTTTTGCAATGCTAATGCCTCATTATAGTTCACTTTTATTATATATTTGACATATAAGTTTTATGTATCTGCTGAAAGGTTTTTTAAACATTAAATTTGATTTCATGATATGGGTCACACATAAAAAAGTTTTTTTAATAATAATAAAACACTATATTTAATATTAGTGCCACCGTTAGGTCAATATTACTTTATTTTTAATGCAATAATTTTTCAATTTATCTTATGAACATTTTTTTTTCATTTGATTCATTTATTCATTTCAGATTATTGATAATAATGGGTTGATCATAGAAATAATAGCCAAAAATGTTTATTTACTTATTTTTAGTATTGATGTTAAATTTATAAATATAGCATTATTGCATCAATACACTTGTGTCCAAAATCCCACAGGCTATCCGAAACAGCCATATAAGGTTTGTAAACGCGGCAACCTCTGCGCTGTAAGGCCGCGGTCGCTTGACATAGACCCAGATACAACGACATTGGCACTACATTCATGAACTGAGGTCACTCGCGCGTTTAAAAATAATCGCGCCGAACGTTTTGCGCTATTTCTGCGTTTTGACAGTTGCATTTTTTTATTTGGGTTTAACGGGATAGCTCTAAATAGTATGCATTATTCAACCCAAAAGGTTCATTAATAAATTTGGTTTTATTTTATTAATTATTCCTACTAAAAAGATAACCACGCATTTAGGAAAAAATATCGTAGTATTAATTTTGTCAAGGCCAATTGGTTAAACTAGTTAATAAATAATTTATATGAATTTTATGTGCTAACGTTAAAAGAAGTCTTATATTTCTATAAGCTTTATTTCAATTTGATGCAACTTGCGTAAGTGTTACGAAATACCAGTAGATAATAATGGGTGTAATGTTTTATATCATGTGATCCTTTGAATGGCATGTTTTAATTTTAACACCAAGATTGTGTCACGAGATTCGATTTATGTAATCTGTAATAAGTATAACGTATAATCTATAAACAAAATTTATTGTGAATATGTGAAAATTCAGTACTAAAAAAACTGGCATTCATGCAAGTCCTGCGTCTAGACGCACTAGGTCTCGGAGCAGGATGTATTTGTATCATGCAGCCATTGCGTCACTGACCTCCGCTGATACGTACGGGCGACCCCGGTCTGATCTGCACGTAGTGACTAGCGTATTCATTTAACTGATGAATTTCTAATGATTCATTGACATTTCTTATGTAATGGGAAATTTAGTGGTCCATCTACGGGTGCTCAAAAACGTGTTAAGACTAACAAGAAACACGTTACACACACATATATAATACCTCCTTTAAATAAACGGTACTCCAAAGTTCATAATACGAATATACGAAATCAGCAAAGTGGTAGTGTTAGTGTAGAAAAGCAACTTATAAAGTTCACAAAAATGCATAAAATATAAATACCGATCATAGAGCACATTATCCAAAAAAGCAGTTTTCAAGATTATAGAGATCTTTAATTACGTAATTTATTAACCGTAGCAGTGTGATTAAATAACAACTAGTAGTTTAATTTTTTAGTTACAGAGGGTTTCAACATAATAAAATGTCAAACGCACAGGTATAATTTATTAACAATTATTCCAATTCACTTGTTATTATTTTGTAACTACATAGGGATGTGTTGGAGACCCCAAAAGGGTATTACTTGTGCTTATATGTGTTTCTCGAAATAAAAACATCTTGTCTATAAACGTTGATCAATAGCTCGAATTATTAAAGTTAGGCTAAAAGGCAAGAAGCCAAGGCTGTACAGAGCAATAAAAAATGACTACTTCGAAATATAGGCATTCAAATTATTTTAAAATATGAAATGCCAATTATACTATACATGTAGGTATTTGTATAGAATGCATGCATTGCGTGTGACATTAGTGACACAGACGTACTCGCAGTGACCCCGGCGATGTTACCGTAGTGTAACTATCTCGTTTTATGTAATTGATATATTTCCTTAAGATTCAATCATTTATGTAAATACATTATTGAATACGAGCTTCTTGTTGAGGTTCCAGGGCTTACTCGATCATTACACATGAATTAAAAATAGATAAGCTTATATTAAAAAAAACTGAGTTTGAGTTTAGTTAATTCTTTAAATCTCTAACTTTTTTGCGTCACAGATGCTCACGATAGGCCGTTCTTATTACTGAAACTGAACTGAACTGAAATAAAAATTGCATGTAGTGTACATTTTTGTATCTATCTGTATGTCTTTACACAGCGAAATAAGTAATTTCACAATAATATTACTGTAAAATCACCTATTCATATATGTTTATATTTTTTTGCAAGGTACCAAAAATCTATGTATTTGTTTTTAGGTGCATGTAAAATTATCGAATTTTGATAATTCTTTATAAAACCTTTCAAAGAGATTAATAAATTGTACTAAAATTGTTTACCATGTTTTCCGCCATTTTTAGAATCTGAGTGAACCATATTGTTCATGTCGTTTAATTACATAATCGTTGATCCATTTGCCAAGGTGCACTAACGTAAGGTCTAGATGTAGACGCGTTAGGTCACGGAACAGGATGTATAGAGTATACACCGATCCAAGTTCAGGACGATCTTGTCTGATCTAGATATTGTGGTATTGTATTCTTAGTCATCAAGCCATTGTTACCCCATTGGTAGAAATGGGGTTTCTTTTTATTAAAAGGTTAGGCTTAATTCACACACTGATGAAATATAGGTTGCTCGAGGTTATACAGTTTCAAAACATTAACGTGTATAGTATAGATTCATGTAATTAAGCTAAGCTATTTGATTAAAATAGGAAACGAAAAGATTTTTTTCTAGAATGCATATAAATAAATTAAATGTCAGACATTACTTTCATTCTGGTAGTAGAAGTAGTTCTAGAAAATTACTGATGGAAAGTGGTTACTGCCACCCATTGATGTCTGTAAACAAAATAGGGGTTCTATATGAAGACTCATGCGATTCTTGAAGACTAAGACGGTCACATCATATATAAACGAGCCGGTAACTACACCCTTCCAGCAAAATGTAACAATAGCTTCACGCTAGAAATATGAAGGTGTGGTACCTTCCCGGTCGAATTACGCTAAAAATAATATTACCAAAAATGTATTAAAAAGTAACGAACTTATCAATCCGCGTGCGCCATATGAAGAATTAAGTTCCACGTGTATCTTCAGAAGTGTATTTCAGTTTAGGCTACTCGTGCTTTGCACTCCAATCATAGTGATTTTGAAGCCATTAAAATGACTAGCATGCATTTGATTTAAGTACTGTATTTAGCTTCATTTTATCATGTCAATTGTAGAATTCCATATGCAACTTGCCGTATATGGCACACTGTATTGCACAATCGAGCCCTACGGCGTGTGAGAGAAGGGCCCTGTGTCAAACCAGATCAAATGCCTCTGCGATCAAGGCTAACTGCGCTCCTCCCTTGCTCGAATGTGTAGGCTACTTGTAGGGCCCATGAGGTCGCCCGCCATACGACCTTCTTGAAACCCGTACTCTCGTTTATCTCTCCAGATATCTGAGTCGCTCAGTAACCCAATTTCAACTATTATCTTTTATTCTATGACATTTTTGTATTATGCGTCACATTTTTCTGTTACTCTGTTACGCGTCACATTTTTTATTTATAATACGGAATTAGCAAACGAGTATGCAGTCCTTGATGGTAGTGGCCTATGCCGCACATTGACATCTGTAATTAACTCCAGATAACATCAGAGTCTTATCTCAGGTTGGCCGCAGATGTGTTGCTACCCCTGAGGACGATGTTGAAACATCTCGGATAAGTATGTCTTCCTCACCACACTCTTCAGACCCAAACATAGCAGCATTTAACACTGATATTGTTACGCAGAAATAGCTGCGGTGTTGGAGCTTCCGGAGTCAAGCCACAAAAAGTTCTACCACCTTCAAAATACTTAAATTATTTTAACACGCTCTTCTAAGAAGAATTACTTTGAATATTTTAATGGATTATACTGTTAGCCTGTAAGCTCGAAGCATTAAATGCTGAATTTGCAATATGATTATAATGCTGATATTTTTGCTTATTATTTACAAAATAAAAGAACTATGGTCAAAAAATAAAAGAAAAAACACTGCTTACAGCTTTTTTGGTATATATTTGTTTTAAACCCATTGTATTATTGCCTATGATCTACAAATTCTTCATCTTTTCGGTCGGTCATTCAAAATCGGTCTATCCGGTCAATCAAAAAAACATAATAAAAAAATAGTAAATAAATATTTCCCAGTTAATACATGTATTTATGTAGTGATTATATTAAAAAAAGGATTTTTTCGTTTCATTTTAATGTAATTTTCTGTATAATGTATCTTGAATTGTCAGTATTATATCTAACACAAGAACTTGTAATGACTATTATTTTTTTAAATATTATATTCAAAAATATAATCCTAGTTAATACATAAGAAGTTGTAAATATTTAAATGCGTTTAATTTAAATTGATCAACAGAAAGTTGTGACTCATAAATATTATTACATTATAAAATGATAGGAAAGTGAGGTTAATAAAAAATCTATAATAAATTTAAATGTATTCTGTGAGTTTGTTTTCATAATAACTTTCCATGTCGAAGGTCAACAAATGTTGTAAACTTATATAATTATATTCGATATGAATATAATTATATAAGTTTATTGATGCGGAAGAAATATACACTTAAATTCGGTTTTGTTTGCGAAAACACTATATAATAAAAGGAGTAGAACTCGCGCATGGAGGGATCCTTACCATTATCTATAAAAAATTGCAATAAAACGTTTGTTGTGTGGGAAGCGCCTTTAAAAATATTTGATTCTGCTTTTTGTTTTTGTTGTTATAGCGGCAACAGAAATGCATCATCTGTGAAAATTGCAACGGTCTAGTTATCACGGTTCATGAGATACAGCCTGGTGACAGACAGACGAACATACGGATAGAGAAGTCTTAGTAGTGTTCCGTTTTTAGCCTTTGGGTACGGAACCCTAAAAACCCAAGCAAATACAATTGGGTCTACATTTGTGTATAAAATTTTATATGTTATTATCTATATTGTTATACAGAACGCACAAGCACTTAACACATCCCTCATGTATTAAGTTTAAGATGTAGCAATGAAGCCTCAATTACGAATATTTTTACTACTTTTATGATTTCATCGGATACATGTTAAAACGGAATTTAATTTTAAGAAGTAATCAGTCAAGTTAAAAAGTTTAGAAAATTTGCTTAAATTAATGCTTTTTGCCATTTCATTTTCGGTAGTTACCTCAGAACGATGGTTTTCAGTTTCGGCTAAATCTTGTAATGTATTTTTCAATGATGGGTCAAAATGTAAGCAATGATTGTGTGAGGAAATAATAAACTCACACTAACGGCATAGTACGGCAGGAACATTTGATTGTTAGATCTAAATAAAATCACCATGCCATGCTGTGGGATAATTATGGGTTGGTGAGGTGAGTAGTTTGTGGAAACACTAAACATAAAAATAAGTAAAAATTGTGTGGGACATTAATAATTCCGTCTTTTAAAAGTATATTTTTAGTCTGGTAGTAGTTCAACCAATTGGGGAATTGAAAAGCAACATTACTAAGTTTTACGACTACGCAATTTGGGTATTGAAATAACAAGCACGCATCAGACTATTTTAGCTTTACGAACGTGGAAATAGGGAACAAATTTCTATACTATTTGTAGTATAGTTCGTTCACGTCTTCGTCCCACTCACTACGAGGGATCGGGCTACGTCGTAGTATTGCTACGACCAATTTGTTAAGACCTATTCATTTAAGTAACTTAGGTCATTATTACGTAAAATACTTACATATTGCTATGCGAAATGTAACTTAACGTAATTAATACTTTAACGAAATATGAATCTTTAAATGGAATTTCGTGTTTCTTTGATGTAGAGAACAGACTACTGAATGTAGTTTTTAGGGTGTCCGTACCCAGTGAGTAAAAACTACTATAAACTCATGGCATTGTTTGCAAAGTTCTTGTTATAATGGATATCAACAAATAATATAACAAGTTACGGTATCAACTCAAGCATTAACAATTCGGAAACTAACTCCAATATATAATGGAATCAACAGCAATACTTTGTAGGGCCGTAAATATAAGGGATGTTATGGATATGAAATGTCGGATCTGGATACGGATATATTTATTTATTTGGTTTACTAACAATTGTTACATTATTAC
>DWNE01001728.1:0-20908 GCA_018249875.1 Cecropterus toxeus | reverse complement strand
AAATTAATTGATTTTTTATTTATACTTTTCATTTTTTGCATAGCTTATACTTGCTAAAAAGATTTCATTTCGTAGTGTGGCGTATTTTCTATATTTGAGCAACAGCTCTATAATACAATTACTTGCAATGCCATCTAGTGCCTATTATTTGTTGTGTTTTGCATAAAAATGTCAACTAAATGAACAAAAAGTATTTGGCGCTTAACTTTAAAATAAAAAAAAAAAAACAATATAAATCGATTTTAAATAAATCGATTATATTTTTGTAAAAACATTGATTGATTCTTGGAAAATGAGTTGTAATAAAAATTCTACTCCTATCCATCCATGTCTTCCCTTGCATAGTTTCAATGTTTACGAAGAAATCATAAAAAATACCTTTTTCTTTTTTCATCTTTTGTCTAAATTATTTTCTATCCGTGTCTCTCAGTTATGAAATGTCGTTTTTAATTAGGTACATGCGTCAGTTACGTGACAGACGGACAGAATTTCATCTTATGGTGAATATAACTTGCATTAATTTCGATTGTTCATTCTACCCATCAGTCCGCAGAAGTTCATTGCTAGACATAGAGCTCCCCTCACGGAGTTTTTGCCAATATTCATTGAGTCTTCATGCATATTCATGACCTTAATATGTGTTGATATTACATAGGAAGACAGTGTTGCTTATAAGGTTAATATTTTGTCAAGGAAATATAGTATTTTTTAAAATAAGCTATAAAATATAGTACACATAACTACACGATACATAGTATTTTATGAAAAATACATAACATGAAGACAAAAGTATAAAACAACACATTGAATAATATCAATTTAAAATATACTTTAGCTTTTGTACACTTATTGTATTGAAAATAGCAGTTATTAAAAGTTTACGTTTAGGTCAAATCAAGTTGGCAAGTTGAATTTAACCCACTTTTCAGTGTCCAATTGAGCTGAAGTTTGGAATACACATTAAGTTCTGATGACAATGCAATTATATGTAATCAATATTGTTGTAATTCCAAAATGGCCGCTGTAACAGAATGGCGGAATACATATTTTTGTCCAACCCATCCAATATGGGTATCAAGTGAAAGACCTTAATTTGTAGAATTCAACACAGTACGGAAAAAAACTTGTTTTTAAAAATATTTTTTATATTAATTTATTTTTGAATTAAAAATGGACACTAGAATCGTACATCGATTTATACCAGTGGATTCCAAGTAGTAAAAAGGTTTACACGCTTGAGTTGATATCCCGTCTCGTGTCGCAAGTGTGACATTTGTAACGGGTTATAGGATTCTATTGACATCGTTACGTCAGGGAAAGAATTTTCATTACAGCCCAGCATTGCTTTTACGTTTAACTTTCAGCTCTAGCTATCTAATTGCATTCTTTTCTTCGCAACATTCACTGCCAAACAGAGTGAGAGGTATTTCTTAATTAATTTTAATATGTTCATGGAACCGATTATGTTTCGGCGAGTTACGATAATACAAACATTTTTATGTTTTTAACGGTGATCCTCCCCCCGACTGCTTAAAATTTTTTGTTCATAATGATATTTATTTAATCTAACGTTATATTGGCGAAATAGTAAAAAAAAATGTCCCTTTATCATCCGTTTCCAGGTGTCATTTTTAAAAATTATATAGCATGTGTCACTTTACAAACTGAGACAATTCTAATAATATATCATACGTTAAATATGTCAAGCCGTTTGGGTTGTAGCGCGTGCCAAGAAAATGAACATACATACATACGCTCGAAAAACATTACCCACCTCCTGACGCAATCGCTTTACTTAGTCAATTTACTGCTAGCTTCGTAATATATGACATAAATTAGAAATAGAAACAATTTTTCTACTATAAGTACTAATTTATTCATGAACTAAATTAAGTTTCTACATAAAATTAAATAAAAATATTTTGATATGTATTGTATCCTTTGATATAAAACCGTTATTCATTTTACTTTTTATTTGATAATCGCAAGTCGGAACTTAAGCGCACTCAGTACTTGGAGCAATAGAACAGAGGCCGTTGTTACAGAAGGGTCTTTGAGGGCCGCATGGCTTTAGGATACCACCAATTGGTTTGCAGATGACACGAGTGTTGCAGTCCTGGCAAGAAATCTTTGAAGCTGCTGTAAAGTCACACGTAGTCCATTCTACTAGACCCTGGTTACCAGGTCCCTGGGCAGCTTGACGGCGAACTCTCCTTTGTTCCTCATGAGCTCCTCCTTGCGGCACGTGAGATCCTCCTTGGGACTTATGAGGTCCTTCTTGTGACACACCGGCTCTACCTTGAGACTCTTGAGGTCCTACTTGTGCCTCATGAGATCCTTCTTGGGATTCGTAAGTTCCTCCTTGGGACTCGTGACCTCCTCCTTGGGACTCTTGAGCTCCACCTTGCGACTCATGAGGCTTTCCTTGGGAAATCTGACCCAAACACACAGCTAGCAGAGCGTACTGGAAATCGATTGAGAAAACAGAAAATATAAATGAGGATCGGCAAATAATGGCTTTCAGTTTGAATTATATCGAGACAGCTTTGTTCGGAATGGACTGTTATTAAAAACAAACAAAGAGATAGTTAGAAGACATTTTCCTTCAAGTTATGAGAAGTCTAGGTTTTATGTTGACTTTCATTTATTTTTACCGTTGCTATTTATTTCTTTTATTTAAACTATAAAATCAAAATTTATCACTCAACTTTGCATTGTTGATGTAATGTTCTATTGATACAAAAACGATGTGTAGAGGTTTTCGTTTAGGCCACCTGGCAACGATTGAAATAAAGGTCGCAAAAGCGAGTTTTCGAAGTTACTCGAAAACGGTAAAAAAAAACAGACAAAAGAGTTGTACTGAAAGAATTAAAATTTGCTTGTTTTTGTACTACCTATGATTTTATAAGTTACGTTCATCTCTTAAACTTAAAAATTGTAATGTAAGCTATAGTATATAATTAAGTTCTAAAGCCTTCATATTTTACAATAAAATTTAAAAGAAATATATAAACATATAAAGAAAGAAGACTTACGACAACAATTAGTACAGCAATATTCTTGAAATTAGCCATCTTCGCTTTCATGTAGAAACACTGAGATGTGAACTGATATTTAATCATTATGTCTATTCCCTTTTATATAATTGTCGTCTATCTATTATCAATAACTTGCATTCCCCGTCAAGAAAGTGCAAACAAGGAAATTACAGGTATAGGATTTTCCAATGGTGGAGAGTCAACACTAATATTTGTTGTTTTCCGGACGGAATTTCCTCTTGAAACATTCAAAGGTACGATGAATTTACATGTTTTGAACTTCTTATCTAATCTGATATGAATTGTTTTACATTACATTTCATAGGTATGTTGTATCGTAGGTCGTGTACACTTAATTTTATAATTTAAGTTGCTGTGTTAATTCCATCTTAAAATTATAGAAACTCGCTGTGCCGTATAAAGGTTTATTTCATTTACGGTTATTTAATTTCATTTCATTTACGGTTCATACGGTACTGCTTAGGAGTGCCCTGCCCGCTGATATCAGGAAAACACCCAGTAAAGAAGTGTTAAAAAAAAACTCGTCCGAGAGCATTAACTTAAAAATGTAACATACATACATACACAACAATAACCCAAAATTTATTGCTTCAGCAATTTTAATCCTTTGTTCAAAAAATATGAAGCGTTACTGCTTATAACATCAACTTCTTGTCAGTGGAAGATATTTAAAATAAGTGACTTCGCTAAAATTAAATGAATTATAACGAATGCACGACACCGCGATGGAAATAATGAAGTGCAGGAGTAAACGCATAACAGGTTCTAGGCTGGCTATGCCAGTTGCGTTTGAGTTTCACATAAATCGAAATAGGTAATTTTTTTCACAAGTAGCTAAATCACTGTTATCAGCTTTACAAGTTGTTAATATGCAATAAAAATTTTATATACAATAGTTTTTCATACCTTTACGATATTCAAATTCAAATTTTCTTATGCCTTCAGATCCGGCTTCAACTTCGGTCGGTCATTCAAAATAAGTCAATGAATCAATAGTTTATGTACCTACCAAAATATGGGTGCAAATATCATAATTTGTATTAGAAAATTTAATTCCCCTATATTCTGTCTACCAATTATGCAAAAAATAAAAATAGTCCAGCCGTTTTGGAGATTAACCAAAACAACAGGAAGACAACTATAATCAATAGGTAAGAATGTTATAAAGTATGCATTTTTTGTCATTTTACGCATTAATTAAAACGTTTTAATTGTTGCATAAAAAATAGACACTTTAATTTTATTTACATGTATTTATTGCTTCTTGTTTAATAATAATATTGAAATGTGTTAAAGTTAAAAAGTGAAAAGAGATGTACATTTTCAATTCTTAAACAATTTGCATATATTGCTATTTTAAAATATAACCTATAATTCGTATATTGTCTCATTATTTGTATAACATGGCTTCCCAATATCATTCTGTAGAATTGTTAAGCAGAAATGATATGCACACAAAACGATTCAATTTCCTATTTGTATGGTTGCGAGATTTCTATACAATTGTGAAGTGCATACTTGAATAGGAAATAGCAAGGCTTACTGAAAAATATAGTTCCTCATTTCTACGAAAACGGCACAATAGGTTTCGTATTCTGTTCGTAATTGGACACGTCTACGAATATGTATTCGTATTTTACATACTTATTGCACGGGTGAAACATATGTTATCTTTTTTTTATTATATTCGGAGGACTAAGATGTTCGCCTTTTGTTTCAGTCAGGCGGTATCACAAGAATAACACGATTAAGTTTCTTATCGCTTAAAAGTCTACACAACTAAGTGACGAAAATACTAAGTGAATTACACGACTATGTACCTAAATGACTAAGTGACTTATCGTCTAACAGGCAACGAAGTAACTATTAGACAAAGTGGGTTAAACGACTAAATACTTAAACAAGTTCTTTCTCCTATAACTTCCTTCTTTGGGAAGTCTTTTAAAAACATATTCATGACTAAATGCCTGCATTATCGTATATAAGGGAAAGATAATTAGTGATACGAACCTCCTTAGCATAGACGACAGAGGAAAAAAGTCAAATAGGATTATCTATTATGTATTTCACAAATAAATTTCAGACTATTTATTTTGGACCCGTCTCTAAGCAGGGTCAGAAAATATTTCAGAGATTTGCCATCCTTTTTCTCATTGCTAATCTCGACTATTGCGCTGCTGTTGGATCTTCCACTACCTTTGTTAAGGGTTCAGTTTTTACCCATGAGAGACTGAATATCTATTTTAGTTTGGCTTAATGACTTGGACCTGCACACGACCCGGAGGTGAGTTCTTTTAGGTTTATAATGTAAACAACTGAGTTTTATTTAAAGGAAGTCTTTAAGCCTTGATTTTAGAATCGAGTTTCATAAAATTAAGACAACCCTATTTTTATCAGTATTTTAAACCTCAAACATAGGTTTGAGGCTTAAAATAGTTGAAGACTAACACGCATCTGTGATACTTTAAAGTTAAGTGTGTAGGTATTAGAAATTATGCCATGACTTGTTTTAACGATTAAAGAACGATGAAACAACCTCGTGAGGAATCTTTTAGAAAGAAGTTCTCATAAGTGTGTGAAGTCTACTTATCCGCTTTTGACCAGCGTAATGAACTGAAACCTTTCGATTATAGAGATCAAAAAGTCTAATGATGGAAAATCATAGATTAATGACAATGATAATGATGCGATGATAAAGTAAGGAGAACAAGACATACGTAATTGCAGTGAATAAATATTTATTAAACAAAAAAAAATACATATTTGTATTTTATAGTTTTATTTAAATTTATCTTCATAATAGCCACATTGGTTCAGCGAGTTTTATTTGCAAGTAGGTTTATTTAAAGATCTCTTGTGTTTTCCAATGATTGCAGAATATTGGACGCAAGTAGGTCTCTCAAATATATTTTCGTAACCAAAGACATATAACTATAGCCCTACATTATTTCCTTGTGATAGAGATCTTTGTTGCAATTATTACAAAGTTTCATGTACTGATTTACAGTGGCACAATTTCAGCTGGAGTAGGTTGAACTGGAGCACATTCGGCCGAAGGAGTGGCGGAGCATTGTCCTAAATTGCAGTACGGCAGAGTAGGATCAGTACACGCTCTTTGCAGGCCACCGACCTTCGTGCAAACGAGTTTCGTTGTGCAGTCGATGCAGGCTGACCCTATCGTAGTACACGGGGTCCATTGTGGAAACCAGGGGGATGCTGCTAGCCAAGGCGGGATCCAGGGGTTCACTCCCCCAGCTGCAGGCCAGTTCACTCCGGCTGCGGGCTGTGGAGGAATTGCGGCAACTGCTGCGACCTATAAAATATAATTAAAAATAAATTTGTCAATACCCCGATGTAATAATACAAATGCGCAAAAAATATCACTTCTGAAAAGAACACCTGATATTGATATTATTTACATTATCATGCCGGAATGAGTTACTAAAGAGTACTTTAGAAGAATATTAATACACACACTGCTAGGATCTACTAGAATTCAAGAAATAGAGTATCTACGACTAATTTATGAGGTTAAAATAAAGAAAAAATATTGATGTTAAGCACAAGCCTGATATAGCGGAGGCGGACCATATCGGTCTGAAGCTTAGACGGTTTCGGTCTCAATCCAGACAGGCATCTAAATGATGAATTTAAATTCTTGTGGTCTGGAGTTTGGATGTTTTTGTAGTTGTATTTGTGTGTGGCACTCACGACACAAAATGTTTCTTAGAGGATAAAAATATCTTTATGTAGACTTACCACAACCATAAGCACCACAATTGTTTTGGAAGGCATATCTGTAGTTAGGTAGTCTGCTAATTACTCGTTACTTTGACTGAAATTTCGTTACTATGCTGAAAGTAAGATACCAGATCGCTTTTATATGCGTTTTGTTTGATTAAGCGATTGCACCAGTACCTCATTAGGCAGATATGGTTTTCCCAATAGAAACAAATAAACAATTCACAAGATAACATGGCTTGAAGTAGCGACAACAAAACAGGATGGGGTTTAAGATGAATAACAAAGTTATAAAGTAATTATGGTATTGTGTAACTCTTACTGATGCAGGATTTATTATAAGATTGTTGCTTGCAGTTAAAATTTATTGAGTTATACTTAAATGATAACTAGATGTGCTCCGCGGATTTACATGTCTTTAAAATGATACAAACCTTTAAATTGTAATAACAAACGATGGAGCAAACAAATTTTAATAAAAAAGACAATGTAATTTTAAGATCCGCACTGTAATTCTTTTTATTTAAGTTTGGTGTCTTTCCACGTTGTGGAACCAATGTAGTTCGACCGGGTAGGTACCATCAAACCTATTTCGTGAGTGAAGCAGTTCTCGCGTTTCATTGTAAGCGAGTGGTTGCCGACTCACTTTATATGAGTTGATCATCTTAGTTCTCGGAAGAGGCAACGCATCTGTGACTTCAGATGGAATCTGTTGTCCATTAGCCGCATTAACCAGTTACCATCATGTGGACTGCATGCTCGTTTGCTACTTCATGCTTATAAAAATTGGTTTAAGGCGATTTCAAACATACTGACAGCTAGATCCTTAAATATTAAAATATATGTGATGTAGACACGCGGTAAGAATCTTGGTATCCTCCCAAGATGTATTATTATTACATATAGAACCTTTTGAACATTTCCCCCATCTACAAAAACATATACTCCAACATAATTGTTGTATTATTTTTCAACATTTTAATTCTACGAGTTAAATTTTAAACTGCTTCCGTTGCAAACCTTCCATTGCAACAAAGAATAATACAACTTTATACTTTCGCGAAAGTTTTCCGACCGTACAAACGAAAGCCTACTGAATTTTCCATTGCAAAGAATTGCTCTGTTAATATTATTTTACTCAGGCTGTTTGGGTTGGCATTAAGATTATTTACTTAACGTAATATCAGTGGTTCCAGAAAAACACAGTAAAACTCCGTAAACTATGTGATTAACGCGTGGTAGGTAATAACAAATAGATTTTTTTACGTTTCTTATAATTGATTACGCATTATTCGCTTAATTTACTATTTCATTTCTTAAATAATAAAAGCTTTAGCCTATGCCTAATGTTTGAAAACACAAACACAACTCCTTTAACTCTGAGATACGTAAACCTTAAACCCGTGGTAAATATGAATGGATTAATTGTTTTATTATTCCTCTATTATTCTTTTAATTTATTACCCTCGGTGATCACAGATGGGGTTGATTTCAAATGTCCAAGGACAGCAGTGGTCACTTATCATCAGGTGAACTGCTCATTTGCAACATGCTCGCTTGCTACTTCCATCTAAAAATAGGAAAAATATATCACTTGTTTTAACGGTGAAAGAAAACATAATCACACATCATCATCAAAAGCACATCCCTCAGAATTATTTTACAAAAGTTCTTAAAATTTTAACAGCTTACACTTGACCAGCGTAGTAGCCTATTTCTAATCCGATTTCAGTCTGAGTAAAGACCTAGCAGAGGGACAGTAATGGATTTATGAAGACGATACTCAGAATGTAATAGCATTACATCAACCATATCGTCTTTCTAGTCTTCAAAGGGGAAAGTCCATTTAGTTCATTCCTATCTTAGAGGAGTAATTCTGATAACTTTACAGAGAAAAGGGGAAGTCATATGAAATGAAAAGGCTCTAAGTTTAGCTTAGTGTTTTTTTTTATCAGATTGATGTAGAAAACGAGCATGCAGTCCATTTGATGGTAAGTGGTTACTCCTGCCCATGGACATCTTTAAACAACATATCTGAACATAGAACAGGGGTTCTATCTGAAGTCAATCACAGATGCGTTGCTATTCCCGAAGACTACAACGAAATGCAAGAACTGCTTCACGCTACAAATAGGCGTCGCGGTGGAACCTTCCCGCTCGAACTACACTGGGTCTACCACTTGGCAATTTGGTTTGAAAATATGATATATACAGTACGTATAAGCGTTTTTCAAGTAAATGGCGCGAGTTTATAAACATAAGCTCTGATTTTACTATCCATATACTAATTCTGGCCATTAATATCAATTCGGATACTGAGTGCTTTCGTTTGATCGAAGTTATTGAACATAAAATTTATGTTTAATAATCATTTATTATATATATTTAATATATCGTAGCTTATAGGTCTTATTATTGTATGCTAATATTAATTAAAGTTGGTAGAACCTTTAGCCGAACCGCTAAGGGTTCTACCACCACCGTCACCGAAAATCAAATATTCAGACGTTAGCATTACATTTAACTAAAGTTGGACAACTAAGAATAGTTCTTCATTCTTTAGCTAAAAAGCGTATATTAACTTCCAGGCACACAACAAAGGTTCTTAGTAGCAACACAACAGATATTAAGTTCAGTCTCAGAATGAACTTAATTGCGAACGTTTTCGGGACAGTTTCAGGTCAAGTTATTTCTAGAAATGCTGCTGTTATTGCCTTTTGTTTCTTTACTATAGGACTCTTAGGAGTTGTATATATAATATTAAATTCAAAGAAGAGAAGAAAAGGATATTAATACAAAGATTTACCTACACTAACTGCTTGTTTAAAAGAAATGTATTCTACTAGGTGTCTACTTTACTCTTACTTACTACGTTGACATCTACATATATGGATAGTGTCTTTGAGGACCAAAATACTTTGATTAGAAAAGTAGAAAACGAGTGCACCTATCTTCAACCCATGTTAAGCCAATGTTACCCATCGACTGTATAAAATGGCAAATACCGTTAGTTACTTATGTCTGATTTGATAGTGAAGAAGTAGTTACTTCAAGAAAGTTACCTGTAATGTTGTCCCGAAGGGCAAGTTATCATAGCTATGTTATAAATAGCCTCCGCATCCGACAGCAGACCATGAATTTCTTTTAGCCTTAGTTTCTGGTGCTGAAACTTTAGTTTCAAAAAAAATAAACGCGAACTACTTATCTTGAAGTCTATTTCTGCAGTAGTCTTTTTTATACACTGGCGAATACGGTGGAGTTAGTCTTACATAAGTTCATCCGTCACCTTTAAGGAAACAGTGAAATTTCTGAACAAGATTGACCTAAACCCCATTCTAAACATAAAATACAATATCCTTCTTCTTTTTGGTCTTTTTGGTTATCAATTGACGACCCGCGTGGCGGAGCAGTCACCATGCCGGTCTGACGCGCAGTGGGTTCCGGGTTCGATTCCCGGCCAGACAGACATTTGAATTTTGAATTCAGATGTCCTTTCTAGGTCTGCGTGTTTGTGTATTCGTCTTTGTGTGTGTCCATGGTACCCACGACACAGAAGAAAATCCTAGCGTGGGGCTATGAGTGTAGAAAGCGTGTTTTTTCAATTATTTTTGAAATATCACTTCTACTTAAGCAATAACGAAAATCCTGGATCCGCCGGTGATGTCGTGTATGGATTTTCCGTCTTTGTTGATTAAAGATAAGAGACGTTTCGTTGGTGGTTGGGTAAATACACGTATTGTATACATTGATAACTTCGATATACATCGGATTACGGTTCTCGACCTCAGACATTCGTCGGGTTTCTCCAAATTTCTCCGATGGAAAATTATACACTATTGCAATCTTATATAAGGTACAGGAGAGAAACAGGACTGTTTGGAGATTTTTTCTCTTTACACTTATTTTAAGAGGGGGACAGGGATCCCCTTTATCTTGCAATATATATCTATGTGATGAGGTTAACGAAAAAGTATTAAAAACAAGTAAAGTTATTAAAGTGTTATTATTTATATTTACACTTCATTGTTTAAATACGTTTTCATGTCCATTGAATTAGTTAATTTAATGATTTTTTGAGAAATATTTAACTTAGCTATTAAATAAGCACAAAATATATTTTTGATACGCCGGTTCATGGGACTTTTACTTTTTCGTTGAAAGTTTTTGAATTAATTTTGGTTAAATCATTTATTCTACATATTCACCTATTTTCTATCAAAGCGCCTTACAAATAATAAAGAGCAAAGATTATTTGGTGACAAATTACTATATTAAAACATAATGATTTGGATTTTTGATTTCTCTCTGATATTTAATCAGAGAATAACCAATTTAATAGCTATATATTTATTTAATAGATCTATTTTTTGCTATATACCGTTAAAATTGCGCGGCCATTTTGAAAATGCACAACAAAAAAATCAGTTAAGAATTTGGGTAAATGCAGTCTATGTTTGCTTGTTTTTTCGTAATAATATTTCATCGTGTGTAATTGTTACGATTCCTGCGTTTTTTTTTTAAATATTCCTTCAGTTTACGTTTGAATTTCATATTGGCGTCATATTGTGGGGGTATTCCAGGTGGTAGAACCAATGTAGTTCGAACGGGGAAGAACCACCTATTTCTAGCGTGAAGCAGTTCGTGCGTTTCGGTGGAAAAGTGTGGTTGCCGGCTCATTTATACATGAGGTGACCATCTTAATCCTCGGGAGTAGCAACGCATCTATGATCGACTTCAGATAGAACTCCTGTTCTATATAAAGTTGCTCACGGGGGTCCATAGGTGGTCCACTTACCATCATGTGGGCTGCTTGCTCGCTTGCTACTTCATATTTATAAAAAAAAAATGTGGGCTGCATGCTAGTTGGTTATTTCATTCTTATAAAAAAGGTAATTATAGCTCTGTAAAATAGGTACACTTAAATCCATACATATGTTTTTTTGTTTATCTGTTTGCCTGCGTGTTTGTAATTCCATTAAAGCACAAGAACTACATTTGTTCTAAAGAATTATAGTCCATATTTTAAGATAAACTCTACATATTACATTAAAATATGTCTACTCTATGAAAAATAAAGTCCTAATTCACATTATAACAGCGCTGAATATTTATAGAACATAGTTTATATGTATACGAAAGTTATATACCGTTGTAAGCTATGTGTGTAAACGTGGATTTAAACCAGGAAGCGATCTATCATTTTTATAACAAACATAGGCAAAAAATATGAACATAATAATTTTTTTAATATTCTCACAGATAAGTGCAACTAAATTAGATATGACATTCTTATCTTAACATTTGTTATTATGTACATGTGTATTTTACGTAAATTAACATTAAACATTATATTTATGTGTAGGTATTTTGTGCCTTGTCTGCAATTACAACGGAACGCTCGTCCTCATCCTATCCTCATCCTAACCCGAATGTGTATCCAATAAGAGATAATAAGGGAGTCAAGTGGTGGAAATTGTTTGAGATTTACTCGAGGGCTGCAGACCACATAGGGTTTAATAAAACAGCTGGAGCACAATAAGTAGACATCACAACTGGGGCAGGCCACCGTGAAATTGTTTTCTATGAAAAATATATTTTACCGAAAAGTACTCGGAAAATTAGAGAATGGGAAGGTTAAGGGTATAAAATAAAAATGGCTTTTAGGATTACATTTGTAAGATATTAAAAACATATTAAACGTCTGGTGGACATTTCTGGGGATCCGAGGGCTCGTTCATATTTTAGCCAAATTAGCCTAGCTATCCAAAGGGGAAATGTGGCCAGCCATCTTGGTACCCTTCTAAAAGACAGTGGTTTGGACTCTTTATTTTATTTATAGTTTAATTTTGTTTATTTTTAAGTTTTATTTTAGTAATGCATAATAATATTTATATTTTTTTATTACTAAGTACAGATTATTATTAATTATATATAAACTTAAAAAATAAATAATTAATAAAGTTATTAGATGGTTAGATATTTTAAAAAATCTTCAAATTTGATAAGGCCTTTACGAAAGAAGTACGTTTCAATATAGTTTGTGAGGTAAGGGAAAGTTACTTAGAGGCGTACTAACATAGTCTTTGGTGAGCAGAAGTGGCCATTATTAAGTAAGCTGCATGTTAGTTTGCTACTTTCCTATTATAAAAAGTAATGCGGAGTAGCTAATAACAGTGACAGAAATAATATGATAGTTATATTTATTCTGGTGCTTTGAATTTGAATTCTGTACCCTAAGTCAAGTCTAAGGAGTCCAGAATTAAAATTCCAGGTATCTAAGTTTTTTCAAAAATATATGCGTACATATTTGATATTAATTATGACAAATTAACGGTGAAGGAAAACCAACATCAGAAAACACATGCCTGGGTGTTTAATAAAAATTAAGTATATTAATTATATGTCAAAAACCCCGACTGTTTTAAAATAACTGTTTTAAAAACGGAAAGGGAAAAAACAAGTACCAACAGCAATAATAAATGTATTGAAATATAAATTATATAAGTATTAAAAGAGCTGTACGCGGTTACATGTATTTATTCATATTGGTAGTAGTTTCGGTTTGTCTTTGCCAAAATATGAGATCATCAATTAATAGATAAGTTGTATATTTTGCAAGATTTTACTACGGAAGATTTTGATGACAAGCAATGTGGATGCTAGGCGAGACATTTGTGTGTCGAGGTAGCTCCATACAAACAACGAGACAACGAAGCGTCACCCTGTAACATTATAATTCTTTTTGACATGATAATATTATGTTGTGTAAATATTTCTTATTACGTACTTACATCATTCATAAACTAAATTAGACGCAACATATTATAGTCGGCCTACGGGGTGATTTTTGAAGTGAAAATCTTGAAAAGTGAAAGTATTTAAGCGCGTTGAGCACTTTTTGGGTGAAAAATTTACGGAATTCGCTTCAATGTCACGGAAGGCTTTCCATGAACTATAAATACTTATACTATATGTCCATAGCATTTTAAGTTTTTACTGCTTTTGCGGTCCTCATCACTGTTTCTTTAAAGTGGATGTCGATAGGAAAATCCAAAAGCATAGCGAATTGGCTCTATGAAGATACGGAACTACTTTTGAAAAAAACTATAAGTAAGTAGATATCATAAGATTCTGGAATTATTTTCCTTGCCGAGGATCAACCGATTTTCTAAATAAACACATCCGTGTCAACACGTGTGCGTGAATATAATTGAAGTAGCAAATGAGCCTACCTAATGGTAAATAGATACTGCCGCAAATTTGTAACCAAGTCCACATAGAGCAGGCATTCTACCTGAATGCAATCACAGATGCGTTACCACTTCTAAGGACTAAGATGGTCCGTCTCGTATTTAAGTCACCCAAACCCACAGTCTTCCAACAAAACGTATGAACTGCTTTACGCTAGAAACAGTTTTGGTGACACTTCCCTTCTAGCCCCATATTGGTTTAGGTGCCATTCTATTTAAATGATACATTTCGATTGGATCATTCATTTCAATAGGATGTGTTGAAAAAATCACCCTATATATGTAATAAAAATTTCACGAGCAAAACAAGTCCTTATATCTTTAAGATCTAAAGGTAAATTATACGGACTTCCTTCTTTGTATAATCTCGTCCATTTAGTTTTTATTTCGAATGAGTATTCAGGTATATCTCATATTTATTCTTCAGCCTATTAAGACGCAGGACTTTCTCATATGACACTTTTGTACGACGCCCTGAAAATTCTTTGAGGTCGCAACGCATACGTAAGAAGAATTATTCAGGGTTGGTTATATAATTTATATCCATCGATAGGATGTATATTATGGTTACCGGAATAAATAAATTTATTTGTAGATCCCTTGTAAGTACTGGAATATTCAACTCCGAATCACGCCAATCCGATCATACCTGTATACCTGGGATTCAAACTCTGGACTATACTGTTTGGCAGTTATATCTGAATGTTGCTTTTATTCTTGTACGTTCTGTGATATGTAAAGTCGCAAGTTAAATTATATAACCTATATAACAACGCAACATTAATCCGATACAATAATTATTCAAAAAAGGAAACAAAACAAACCGTAAATAAAATAAGTTTTGAATCAATTCATAAAAAATGGATGTACAAAGTAAAAGACAAAATTATATCAAGAAGTTATTTAATTTCTACGCCTTCACCTGTTTAGCGTAGTATTTGTGTTATCTGCTTTTAGCGTGAAGTTATTTTTGCGTTTCGGTGCGGCCCCTTACCATTTTAATCCTTAGGAGCAACAACGCATCATTGATTCACTTCAGAGAAAACTTCTATTCAGTATGATGTTGCTTAAGTCAAAGTGCAGCAGCGAACAACCATCAGTTAGATATGCAGTTCGTTGATAAAAATATTAACAAAACATATAACCGATTTTCATGCCACAAAAAAGTAAAAAATAATTTAAATATATATTGGTTTAGTATATAAACAGTACATAGTACATAGTCCCGAAGTCGGCGCTCAATACACTTCGCTAAGTCATGTCGACGAAACTATGTTCTGCGAGTGTTTGAGCGCCGACTTCAGAACTATGTACGGTCGGTAGCGGCATCGGGGTGTTATGCCCAAAAGAAGACATAAAAACATAAAAAAAGGGACGAATAGATAACCTCTTTCCTTTGGGAAGTCTAGATTCTACCTATTAACATCACACTGAAAGCAAATAGTAAGTATGCAATGACGTCTTTCCCCACTGTAGCTATTTTAACGTCACCTTGTTGATCAGCTTGTCGTCAAATAACACGTAATATACGGGAAAGTGTTAGACACAATGACAACAGGAAACTGTCCTATTTGTATCACCGTCGCATTGCTTACATATTGTTTAATTTGTCTAGTATTGCGTATCATGGGTGCCATGAACACTTACAAAGATGACTTACAAAGATGTCATAATCCAAATTCAGAATAACCTAAATTATCATTATTGTTTTCCTCGACGGGTATCGTACCCGGAAAGTTATATTTCAGTACGATTTGATGACTTCTGCGCTACACGGATCTTTTACGGCCCACGAATATATTTGAAAGTAGCGTAGCCAAAAGAAACGAAAATCCGAATCAAGGCGGATTGAGTTCGAATATGTTGAAGCACAGCTCAATATACGTAAGTTACCATGAATCAGTAGAATTTAGATCGTAGATCTACTATTGGCTCTGCGGAAATTGCCCACAACACTTTAAACTATATATTATTATACTACTATTATAATTCTATAGTGGCTGGCCATGTGATTTCGGTTTTGATTACCTAACCCTCTCTCCCATGGATGTTGTAGGAGGGAACAGCGGGAAGAAATCCAAGAGATGTGTAGTAGCATCTTTCTGGGTATCACTGAATCAACAGGTCACAATCATGACTACAGGCAAAATACCCCATTTAAGGGCAAATTTAGTTCTAGCAGTGGACCACCGCATTTGAACCACAAATTCTACTATTTTGAACGTCACTTGCTATTAAACTGTGACCTGCTCGTTTTTTGTAATTCGATCTCTTACTTTAAGACTGTAGGATTCAAAACCAGGCACGCGTCTTTGATTTTCTACAGTTTCGAGCGTATTGGCTATTGCTTATTATCACTTTTATTCACTTATTTTAACGGTAAATATGAACAAAGTGACGAAAGTTATATGTCTGGGAGCTTTGTAAAATGAATTTAGCCAGCATGATAGCCTTCATTTAATTTTCATGCCAACATTTTCATTATGCGAAAAGATACATGCGCATCTGAGAAACAGTAACAGCTATGATGATTTTCGCCCATATATACACACATTCGCCTATATAACGCCCATGAACATTTGTAATCAATTCCAGATAACATGAGAGTCTTAACTAAAGTTGGTCACAGACGCATTGCTACTCCTGAGGATTAAGTTGGAGCGCATCGAATAAGTCTTCAATCTCTTTAAACCAAAACATCAGAACTTAACATCACTGCTGTTTTTAAGCAAAAATATAGTGGCTTGGAGTGTATTTCCCAAATCAAACCTCGACGACCCGCGTGGTGGAGCGGTTACCATACCGGTCTGACAAGCTGTGTGTCCCGGGTTCGATCCCCGGCCAGACAGAAATGTGAATGATGAGTTTAGATTTCTGATCTGGGTCTGGGTGTTTGTGTATTCGTCTTAGTGTGTCCATGGCCCACGACACAGGAGAAAATCCTACTGTGGGGCTATGAGTGTATAAAACGTTTATGTTTTAAAGGATTCTACTATCTATATATAGGATGATTTGAGTATTTAGTTAAAATTTGGAGTTCTATTACACAATTTCCGGTGGACGTTTACTGAACAATAGCGGAGGTAAACAACGCAATCAGCAAGATAATTAACATTTACAATGTACATATCTAGAAAATACCGCTTAGTGCATGTGACTGGTGACGATGTTAGTCAAATTTTACTTCAGTTAATCCATAATTCTTAAACTTTTCTATTTACTCATAAGACTAAATACTCATAAAAAAATAGTTTTAATCTTATTACTCAAAAAGAAAAAAAACAGTCGTAAAGAATAACATTTTGTGTCTCTTGATAAGATTTAAATTCTGAAGTATCTGGTAACAAATCAATAAAGCACAGACGGGTTCAGGAATTTCTTTTGAGGAGGACTTAACAAGCGGAGGGTAGGCGTAGGCTTTCCAAAAATTTGATGTTGAAATAAAAGGGAATTATGTAACGTTATGTTTCAAATTTTGGGCGCAGTTGTTTATTCCTATATCTTAAATTTTGCTGTATGGATTTAAGAACAATAAATGAATTTAAGAACTTTCTTAAAATGGGAGGAAAAGGGACGTGTTGAGCCTTCCTAGCCCCTAATTGGATGCTCAATGGACAGTTGATCATAAAACTGCTGGCGTTGCTAGTAATTAAATGAACTTTTACGGCTTTACATAAGATCTATTTAACTGATGTACTCATTACTGAAAAGAGCTAATTTTCCTAACACTTATTTACCCACTTATTTATTCACTATGATATAATTTGTATCACACTTCAATGTATTTCCTGAGCGGTGAAAGGTTTTTTTTATATACTTAAAGAGATTCTCGTTTCTGGGATGTATTAGTATTAAGTTAAATAAGTTATTTCTTTTTTATCAAATTGAATTAGCAATCGAGCCTATAGGTATTACCGCCCATGAACATGTGTAAACTAATTTAATTCTCTCATCTGAAGTTAATTATAAATGCATTGCTAGACACTAAGGTACTCGCTTCATAGATAAGTGAGTCCACCACAGCTTTCCACCGAAACGCAAGATTTGCTTTAAGGTATGGCGGTGGTTCCTCCGATCGAACTAGACAAGTTCTGCCACCTTGGAATCTCTACTCTACTTACTAAAAGTTAAACTGCAAGTTGTAAAATATATATAACATACCCATAATATTTTTTACAAGTTTCACATCCATCCATCCATCCATCCATCAGCCTTTCGAGGTCCACTGCTGGACATAGGCCTCCCCTAAACGGCGTCACTCCGACCGGTCCTGTGCCTTCTGAATCCAACGGTTTCTCGCTATCTTCTTTAGGTCATCTGTCCACCTGGTCGGGGGGCGACCTGTGCTCCTTTTGCCTAGACGTGGTCGCCACTCGAGGACCTTTCTTCCCCATCGGTTATCGGTCCTTCGAGCGATGTGGCCAGCCCATTGCCACTTCAGCCTGCTAATTTTGAGAGCTATGTCGGTAATCTTAGTTCGTCTACGGATTTCCTCGTTGCGAATCATGTCTCGTAGCGAAATTCCAAGCATAGCCCTCTCCATAGCCAGCTGAGTAACTCTGAGCCTTCGGATGAGGCCTACCGTAAAAGACCATGTTTCGGCGCCAAGTTTCACATAAAAACGGTTAGTCGAAAAAGTTCTTATGCGTAGTTAACTTTATCTTGATATTGAAGCAGTGACATAATCCTAGTTCTGATAGCTTTGCAAAGATTATCTCATTATGTTTATATTTGACCAATTTAAGGAGCTTGATAAGAATTTCGTTGGATAAAATTATGTTTTTTCACTGGCGAGAAAACAACTTTGAAATATTGAATAAGAGTTAGGATTTACTAGCAATATTTTTTTTCTATTAAACTTTCCAGGTAGAACAAAGTACCTACCAACCTAGTTCTAGCGTGAAGCAGTTCTTGCGCGTGGTGGAAGAGCGTGGTTGCCGGCTCACTTATATATGAGGAGACCATCTTAATCCTCGGGAGTAGCAACGCCTCTGTGATCGACTTCATTTAGAACCCCTGTTCTGTATGAAGTTGCTTACAGGTGTCCATGAGTGGCAGTAACCACTTACAATCATGTGAGCTGCATGATCGTTTAATTCTTATAAAAAAAAGAATAAAGTAGCAACTGAGCGATCAGTCCACCTAATGGTAAATGGTTACTGCCACCCATGGGCGCAATGAAAAGTAACTTTACATAAGACAGGGGTCCTATTTAAAATCGATCACACATGCGTTGCTACTCTCGAGGACTAAGATGGTCTCCTAATATATGTAAGTGAGCCGGCAACCACACCCTTCTATCGAAACGCAAGAATTGCTTCATGCTAGTAAAGGTGTGGCAGTGGAACATCACGGGTCGAAAGTAGTAATTGAGGTAACTTCTATCTCTAAAAAAAAAGCTTGACCCTATGCTTCTTTGCTACTTGCGTAAAAACATATTAATTCGATTTTAATTTCTTACTCTCCCTGAATTGATTAACTGTGATAATAAATAACTGTGATACTAAAAAATTATCCCAGTAATTTTTTTAACTACATTATCTTTGCAACTGCAACGTTTATGTTAATAACGAAAACAAGTTGAAATTTAATTAATCGCTTTTTTTAACGTAGTATTTTTAACGTATTTTTTTTAGCTCACTTAAAGGTAGTAATCAAGGCGATCAATTGCATAGGCTAAATCTTATTTTGCTCCAACTAATAAGTAAATCGTTTAATCAATATAATAACGTAAGTGCTAACTATGTATCTATCTATCCAGACTTCTATACCCTTAGGGTTGCAATGTATTATTTTTTTCGTATTTTCAAAGACGAATATTCAAACACCCAGAACTAGAACTAAATTTAACCACATCATTTTTATGTCTGTCTGGTCGGGGATCGAACACGGAACTCACTGCGTGTTAGAGCGACAGGGTGACCGCTGGGCCATATTCACCAAATACTAATAATACATGTACTCGTAAATATGTGTATCTGATATGCAATCTTTTTAATGGCATGAGGATCTGCCATTTCCTTTCATTTGATCTCTTTTAAATCAAATATCCGGTTGTTTATACGAAAAATATAATTACCTGCACTATTATGTTCTTTACGCTAATAGCTGTTGTTTGTTGTGAGTCAGAAATGCGAAAACATTATGTTTGTTCAAGATTTTACTCTCATCTTTATCACTAGAGGAGCCATTATCTCACCTTATCTGCGCTAATTGTCGGGGACAGTATAAAAGGTGCGTTCCTAGTTTTGGGCACAAATTGTATCGAACGAGACCAAACGAGAATAAAGTTTATTGGAGATCTTAGTTTAGTGATTTTGAAAATTATTTGCGAACGAATATTGGAACTGGAATTTGAACGTTCACGATGAGGATATTATTTATACTTCTTCTTGTAAGTATTTTTTACAATCTCAATTAAATCATAAATAAATATTATAGAGCATTATTTAAATATTATATTATTTATGTTTAAATTGAAATTCGCAAATAAACAATAATTTCATTTACAATTTGTATTTATAAATTAAAACAAAATTATATTAGAATCAAACATTTTAGAAATATAAATTGAATTTAAATTACCTAAAATATTATAAGTTTTGGATAAACAAATTATTTAGAAATAAATAAAATTTATTATTTCTTCACTCATAAGGAATTTAATTTATCGTAAATATTATTATAATGTTGTATTTTTTATGTGAACAAAATACAAACAATAATCCTGAATGCAATATATTTTTAATATTTTTAGCTTCTTTCTTCTATTTGAAATATGAATGATATTTAATTTTCAATGTAATGTATTACATAAATTCAAGTTATATGGTCTCTAATGTCGTAAAAATATAAGTA
>DWNE01001727.1:0-20920 GCA_018249875.1 Cecropterus toxeus | reverse complement strand
CTATGATTTTTATGAAATTTAGTACCCATGCGTACTAAATTTCATAAAAATCATTGGAGCCGTTTGGGAACGATAAATCGGTCTAGACGTTCCATTTAATGAAATAATCGAAAATGACGTTTATCCGTGTCAATCAAGCTATGAAAAACTGCTACAATATCAACATCTAAATAAGGAAAAAATGCGGAAACCGTAAATTTTTAGTAACATCACTTTTTTAAGATACTAGTACGGCTACACTTTGTGCGCGAGTTCGACTCGCAATTGGCCGTTTTTTTTTATTATTATTTTGCCAGTGAAATAGATAAATATTGTTCATACTCCATTAGTATGTAATTCGTAATTAAAAAAAAAAAGATATATTAACTAGTAACATCGTTAAAAACATTAAAATCAAAAAACCTGACTGCTTAAAACTAAATTTTTGTTGATAATGAAATACATTTAACTTAACGTTTATATGAGTTTTTGGCAAATTAGTCAAGTAAAAGTAATACATTATATATATTTTTACATAGGTCTATTTACTAGCTTTTATTTGGTACCCATATTGTCGTAATACTAAGAGAATTCGTTGCGCCCCCTTTGGCGCCTGGAAATGGAGGCACATTTACGACGCACACATTTTTTAGGGTTCCGTAGCCAAATGGCAAAATGGGAACCCTTATAGATTCGTCATGTCTGTCTGTCTGTCCGTCCGTCTGTATGTCACAGCCATTTTATTCGGAAACTATAAAGACTACAGAGTTGAAACTTTCCGAATTATGTACAAAAATAAAAAAATATATTAAATTTACGGGGGTACCTATATGTGGAACTAAAACTCATTTTTTTCCTGTTACCTACAAGTGTGGGCTATCTTTAGAAAGGTCTTCAAAAATAACATTGAGGTTTCTAAAACCATTTTTTATCTCAAAGTCGATAGTTTGAGAGCGATGACCTTTCAAAGCAGTAAAATGAGTGTCCACCCCTCTAACTTTTAAACTAAGGAAGTGAAATATCTACTTAGATAAAATATATGTTGTACATGTCAAGTAAAACTTTTGACGAAAATTGGTTCGAACAAAATATGTTTGACAGTTTTTGAGATATAGCACTTTTTAAAAACCGCAAACATAACTTTGTAATTCATGAAAAACACTATAAAAGACAAACTTATGTTAGTAGTTAGTAAACTTTAACTTTATTTATTATTTTAACAACGGAGCTATATTTTTAACGGAGCCTTCAAGATTTGTGAATGATAATGCTACGGAACCCTTCGCCTGCGAGTCCAACTCGCGCCATTTTTTTTAATTGTATAGCCTATGTCAATATGCAAACTAAGACGATTCTAATGATATGTCCTACGTCATAATCCGTCAAGCCGCTTGGGCTGTAGCGCGTGCCAAAGAAATGGACATACACACAAACTTACATACATAAATACATACGTACATAGGCTCGAAAAACATCACCCTCCTTTTGACGCAGTCGGGTAATAAAAATACCGAAGCTGATACTGAAGTAAAGCTCGGCCATCCAGATACTACATATGAAATTAATAAACAACCATGTAGTTCGCCTTATGGAATGGCCAGTTTCCTCTTTCTGACGCCAATGTACACTAAATACCTACCACACAATTAAACCCAGATAAGATCAGTAATGGATATGGTTGGCCATGTGACGTGTTGTTACCTCTATAAGTTGGAACGTTTCGGAGCCCTCGCATAAGCATGTCGTCCTTACCGTAAAAATGTAATTAATACTTTAGGTACTACCTTTTGCCCGCGGCTTCGCTCGCGTTAATAAGTATTAAAATTGACAAAGTTTCATCCCGTATATTATCCCCTTGTGAGTAGAATTGATCAAAATCCTTTCTTAGCGCCTGCGTCATAACATCTACCTGCATGCCAAATTTCAGCCCGATCCGTCCAGTGGTTTGGGTTGTGCCTTGATAGATCACTATGTCAGTCAGTCGGTCACCTTTGAGTTATATATATTTAGATAGATGTATCACACCAGTACATTAAAATTGAAAATATTAAGATATTGATGTACAGTTTAAGTCGGCATTTAAAGTATTTGATATTTAACCGTTGACCGTTTCTTACCGTACGTTCTAACACTTCAATTTCCTATGCTATTCCTACTGTACACAGTCGAATAGACTAGCATCTTGTCTTGTTGTCTTTCTCCAGACGGGGTTTGAACCTGGTATACTCCGCGAATCAGACCGTTAGGAAAAGAATCATTCAAATTCGCAGGTCGAGGTCGCAGAATGTTATTATTGGTATTTATTTTTAAAGCAATTTAACTTAATCTTTTACACATATAATTATTTTGATAGATAGATAGATAGATAAAACATTTATTCCATAGCCTAAAGTACAACACAAGATAACTTATATGCTAAACATTGAACATAGAACGTACATACAAAACATAAATCAAACTGACAAACACAAATTGAGAAAAAACAGAAACAAGAACAAGTAATAATAACAAAAAAACAAAAGAATATAACCATTTTCAACATTTCATTGTTTTAAATTACATTTTATTATCTTTGAATGAATTATTTTTCTATTTTTGAATTTGAAAAATGAAAATGCGTATAATTTCTAAATAAGTTCATTACACTATGCTGGAGTGGAAATTACATTACACGAATTACATTATAGAATCCTGTTTTGTAGGAATTTATATTATAAGAAATAATATAAATTCCTACAAAACAGGATTCTATAGCTAGTTAAGAGCATTTTGCTTTTCATAATTTAACTAGCTATAAAAAATATTTTGTAACTTGTTTACCTTTGAGTCACAATTAAATTCTTTTTACATATGTGAATGTTTTTGGTTATTTTGTTCATGAATCCCAACATTATAGTGATGGTCTCGCTAATTGATTAACACTTCACGAATACTAAGTTGGCACGTCTTAACTTACTATCAATCAGCTTTACACTGAACGAGCTTTATGTAGGTGCCAGTAGTTTAATGCGCGTGCGCACAGTGGCCTCAACTATATCACCGGCTCAATTTTTTAACCTTTAATAATATTACATTTTAATATTACATTTTTATTACGCCTAAGTGCGTCATGAATCCGTCCTTAATTTCATATTTTTTTCAAAAAGCAAGGCAGATGTTGTTCTTCCGCATAAATATAGGGGTAAAGCCCGTCGCATACCGAGCTTTCATATATTAAATTGGTTGCAAAGCATCTCACGATTGTATAGTAAGGCGTAGTTTATTCTTAGAAATATGCTTAATGAAGTAAGATATAATAATATATTGTGCAAAGAAGGTTTTCTAATTGCTATAATATATATATTGTAAACAGTGGCGTAGCGTTTATTGACGGGGCCCCGTATAAAAATTTGTACCCTTAATAAGGCAAACAATTTCTAAAAAAGAAAAAAATGTTTGCTTAAAATTAAAAGAAATATTTATTCATTCTAATTATGTATCTGTCCAAGTTAGGAAAGTTTTTATTAATTTTTGCTTACGTAAGTTGGGGATCCCCGTTGCCCGGGGGCCCCGTGTAATTTATACGCTAGATGTGGTGGAAGCTACGCTCCTGGTTACATACAAAATTTGGCGATGAAAGCTAGCAGTCAATACAAAAAAATGTGCATATGAAATTGCTTAAGATTTGTTATTTATTTAAACAATTGGTTTGATTACGTGGATGTAAATGTATAAATTAAAGCAAGTGAATAAACCATCCTAAAACTGTACATATTTCCTTTTAATTAACTATTTTGACAAAAACTCGTATAAAGCATTAAATTAAACATATCATTATGAACAAAAAATCATTTTAAGCAGTCGGGTTTCTGTTTTAATATTTTTATTAATAATGTAGTTTTGTAGTTTTTTATGTTTTGTTGATACGTGTTTGGAGTTAGACGAAGTCACCGAGTGAAGCGAAAAGCGAGTTAGTACTACTCGACTGTATCAGGAGAAGGGTAGAGTTTTTCGAGAGTATGAATGTTTGTTTGTATGTATGTCCATTTCTTTGGCACGCGCTACAGCGCAAACGCTTGACGGATTGTGACGTATGACATATCATTGGAGTCGTCTCAGTTTGCATAGGGTATATAGTTTTAGAAAATAGAGGACAAAGGAGGAGGAGAGACCAATGTTTTTACTTGTATCACAATATGGGTATCAAATGAAAATACACCAATCTAAAAAAAAATAACAAAAAATAGAAACTGACTTCAATATCACCAAAAGGCAATAATTGAAATATAATTATGTTGGTTTCTTATACACACAGTACATAGTGCATAGTCCCGAAGTCAGCGCTCAACCTATTTTGTTAGATTACAACGACAAATCTATGTCCAACAAGTATATGAGCAGGTATATAAGAGTGCAGCGGTATATAAGCGCGGCAGCAGCAGCGCCCTGCTTGCTTAGTTTTGTATATTCTTTTATGTTACAACTTAACCTAATCCATCCAATATAAATTATAGCTCAATCCTAAGACATAAATTAGTCTTGCAGTTATCATCAGGTTTGAGGTGTTGAAGGTCAAAATTTTCATCTTATATCTCTGCATAGTATTCTTACAGCCTATACGTAAGCACTAAATGGCCAACATCTATGGTCGAGGTTCGTAGTACCCCTGCGTCAGGGTTGAAGAGTTGAAGGTCCAATTTGACGTCTCATGTCTCTGCTTAGCTATCTTATTATATATCCGTAAGCACCAAATGACCAAGATTTATGATTTGGACCTGCAGTACCCCTGCATCGTCAGGATTGAAGAGTTAAGGCCAATTTTTTCATCGTAGTCTCTGCCTATCAGTCTCATTATATATCCGTAAGCACCAAATAGCTAACTCTTTTTGCTTAGGGTTGTAGTACTCTGGATCTTATATCTCTGCATAGTAATCTTACTGCGTATACATAAGCACCATATGGGCAATTTCTATGGTCTAGGTTCAGAGTACCCCTGCATCATCAGAAGGTCAAATTTTCTATTAAATTATGTAATCCTAAATACCAAATTTTCATGAGAATCGGATCAGTAGAGGCTGAGTTATTTCCCCATTTGTCGCGCACATACTTATGCAAATTTAAGGCTTTACGTTTTTCTCATGCATGCCCTTGTCAGAACTGAACCAAATTAAAATGGGACCAAACGGGAAGCAATACTTTCAAATAAAAAAAAAATGTCAAAATTGGTCCAGTCTAACCACAACATTCGATGTATCAAACATAAATTACAAAAAGGCAGTTGGGCAATAAACCCAAGCATTTAGTTACATGTTAACACAAAAAAAAAAAATTAATGCCCAACGAAGTGGGCACGGCTCTGCAAGTTTATTGTATACGTAAGAGCCAGCTAACGTCTGTGATTTAGGAAAACAGAACCACACGATGACCGCCGACGAGTAGAAGATCAAGTTTTTCATCAATCATCTCTACTTAAGATTTTCTTTTGTATATCCGTAAGCATCAAATGCCTTATTTCTACAGTTAAGGTATTGGGAATCCGCGCAGTATTTGAGGAGTTGAAGGTTAAAATTTTCATCTTATATCACTGCTTAGTAATCTTGTTATATCTGTAAGCACCAAACAGTCAACTCTTACGGCCTGGCTTACATTATCCTACATCATCACGTTTGCGCCTGCCAGAAAATTAAATGCAATCTGCGTAATAACGTATTGCCTGCAAAAGTATATCTGGAATTGCAGAGCAAAATTATTAATACTAAAATAACAAAATTCAGAAAATGTGCTACAGTGGCATGCAACGCGTTTTTAGATGGCATTGTACTCAATAAAAATAGCTAATAAAAGAAAATAAATAGGTTTGCCCAGCTTGTTGTCTTAAGCTATCCAGAAAGAAGAAAATAATTCTTATTCACGAATAAATGGAAATATTGCTGGGAAAAACAGAAAATAAAATAGCCAAATCTGTTTGAAAACAAGATCAAGGTAAGATGGTCTAAGAAAATTAATGAGTTGAAAGAATCCGTAAATTTCATTAATAATAATCAATAAAGGACCTTAAAAACGATGTATACACGAAAGTAATAGAGCTAATAGAGATAAAAAAGAAATCGCAAATTTGAAATCAACCATTAAGGCCTTACCAGCCAACTTGATATAATGGAGCCACAATCGAGAATATGCAACGTGGAAATATAGTTCTTACCTGAGCATAAAGCTAAAAACCTGCCTTATTTCGTCATACAAAATAAGAAGTAGTATAACTGGAAACAGACTACAAATAATAAGATCAATGAATGCAGATAACCCATGCTCTTGTTTAATAATTGTCAAGTTCTCTAGTCCGCGTATTTAAGATGCATTGCTAATTGCTAGCTGGTGTGATTAAATTTAATAATAAAAACAGAGATCAAAGCTTGATACGAGTCACATCGGAATGGCATGCGAAGTAATATAGATCTGAAGTTGAGCATTTTACGCCCGAATTAAAGAAAGTACACGCTATCGTTAGATTGGCCGCTAAAAGATTACAATCAAATATTTATGGTTAAAAAACAGACATTTTTTTTAAGAAAAACTGATGATTCCGAGAATATAGGTAGTTGTGAAAAATATTGAACAACTGAAGCAATTAAAATCGTGATTTGGTTCTCTTTATTATTTCAAGTGTCTTTCAAGTGTTCATTAATTAATTAATGTTTAACGAGCTGCAATTATAGGTACTACAAAAATATACAGGGATTTGTAGAAAACTATACGTTTCACAGCGCCGACTTTGACAAAATAAAGAAGGATCTGGACAACACTTGGCTAGATTTATTCAACAGTTACGGAAATATTATTACCATGCTCTCCACTTTATATGATACACTAAACTTAAAAGTTAAAAAACACTTCTCTAAAGCCAAGAAACCCAGAAAAAAACAATCATTTTCTCTTTGGTATCCTAAAAAACTAATTTTCAAATAAAAACAAGAGAATAATTAAAGAATAAATGCGAATTAAACAAAGGACACTTTTTAAATAGTGGAATTAAAAAATTGAAAATAATTTATATAAATAAAAAAAAATTGAATAAAAAAAACTTTTTATCGTAATAAAGCGTGGGGTGCTGCTAGAATTTAATTATTGTAAATATCTTATTAAAATATATCCTACACAAAATCCTTTGTCTCGTAACGATCAATGCATTTCAGCTAATAGTGAATAAGCCTTTATTGAATTGAATTTTTGCCGTCAAATATTAAAGAATAGGAACAAGGTTCAAAGTTAGTATATCGAATAATTTACTATTACCTACATTTCACACGGTTATCATCTAATCTGTGTTATGTAAACCTGTTAAAAATCTTTTTTAAATGTTTTTTATAGATCGTAGTAGTTAATTAGATCGTAGTATTTGCAAAAGAAAAAGGATGAGCCAAATTTATTTTATTCGCTCTTATGTACTCATTTTATGCGTGGACAGTATACCCTACTGTCCATGCATAAAATTAAGTGGAGTTTATCAAACCCCCAACCCCATAATTCGAAATAGTTATAGTATTAATATGTGAAATGAGGCCGACTAAATAAAATATTATTTGGATGTATATATAATGCATGGATATAATACTATATCGAAGTTTTTGCTGACGTACCCATGTTCGTGTGTATATGCTCGTGACTGTACTCCTACTGTTTTGCTTTACGTACATACGAGTACATTTTCCTTCAACCGTTCTAAGGTTGTCTGGCAGAGATCCCAATAATTTGATAAGACCGCCTGTTTTACCTTATATTTGTTTTATTTATGTTACGTATGTTTGGTGTGGTGTACAATAAACATGTTTTGTATTTGTATAACTGCGAATGATTTAATAATATTCAGTGGTGTAATATAATTATCATTTGTTTCCTGCTGTTAACCTAAGAAGTTCTAAAAACAGCTCAGGAGCTCTTGAAATAGAATTGAAATCTTGGGCGAGTCGAGTTATTTCATCATACAGCATACTTTTCCCCTGCCTATATATTTCAGAAAGTTTTAGTTGTTCATAAAGTCTTTTTATCTCCTGTACATGTGCTGGATCTGCGCTGCCGTAGTATTCTGTGAATGTCCTTCGCTGTGCTTCATTGCAGTTCTGCAATGCCGTCACTGCCAACCAGGAACACTTGCCCTCTTGGATATCAGTCCCGAGCTCAGTCATATTTAGGTTTACGTCAGGAGTCCCCAGTTTAATAGATTCTAAAGGAAAAACGTCCGCGAAGTCGTTCTGAAATACATAAGCTATTATTGTAACATTTGTAAACAGTGGGAAATTTTAAATTTAGCATTTTACGGTGATTATTGTGATTGTTATGTCTTATAGTGTATGTTAACTTAATCCTCTAATAATATTATGTAGGTTAAGATTTATATATAGGTAAATAATTTTATTTGGACAGAAAAGTCATACCACTGGTAAGTACAACCTGGAATAGATCGTACTACACACAGGGTACTTAATAAAGGAGATATATTATGAAAATATATTGTGAAAAAAAAGGGATTTGACCACAACCATTTTTGTAAGTATTTCTTACGAAATGAAAAAGTCTGGCAAGATTTAATAATAGAACAGGCGGGAGGAGGTGTAAGAATTGTGTGACAATTCTACCTACAAACTACCAATCTAAGGCCTAAAAGGGATTAGTTTAGTTTTCTAGCCCATGATGAGCCATCTGCAAGGCAATCTTGGATGATTTACTTGATGTGTTCTCTTTTATACAAACCTGCAATTGATTTAAGCGTCCGATTTTGTAACCGATTTCTTTAACTTTTCTAAGAATTTCCATGTCATCAATACTCGCTAATATCACGCCAAGGTTAATTGGTATAACGTGTGTATACTGTGAAGTCTTATACTTCACCATAACATCATATATTTCGTCGGTAAATAATATGTAATTCTTTTCCTTTTGAAATTTCATTGTATAATCCAAGTGCTGCCCAGCAGCTGTATAAATTAAAGCCTGGAAACGTGATTAATGTTTTAATTATTTTACAGAAACGCTAATTTTTGAAAATACATATGCAAACTTAAAAAAAATGTTTCAGTCATTTTTATATTAATACTTACCTATCTACTGTTTATGATGAAGAATGAATGTTTTACGGTTCTTCATACTTTTTGTAATTATGAACTCTACCAATCCGGCCTTCATCAGCATGAAGGTCAGTGTTAACAGTAAAACAGTAATGTATAAATTTTAAGTAAAAAATGATATTCGTATCGGAAATATCACAATAAATACATTTTTATTCAAAAAACGAGACCTTACGACGATCAGACCTTTGTTATGTTATAAAAACTAAAAGCTTCGCGGAAAAGGAAATTATTTATTTTTATTTTTAGTCCTGTTATGTGTGTATAAGCTGAAGGTATTTCTCATACTGGATCAGAAACTGTTTATTAATATATAAACCATTTATATAGAAGTAACTTTTTCTACCTGGATCTTTTCTACTGGATCAGAAACTGTTTATTAATATATAAACCATTTATCTAGAAGTAACTTTTTCTACCTTAACAAATAAATAAAACAATCAAAACATTGTCAACGATAGAGGGTTGATTAAAGATATTTACAGATTATTTTTTATCTTGATGACATATAAATATCTGCATAATTTAATACTTCACGTAAGTAAGGAATAAGTAGATCTAATGAAAAATAATATTACAAATAATTACGTCGTGAAATTGTTCCATAATTTTCGGAAATTGTGGCAAATGCCGGAATTTTGTCTGCACGAACTTAAACAGGGTTCCGTAAATTAGAGCACTGTCGTTAACAGCTCTCATCTCAACATCTGGTAACATGTACCAACAGGTTTTCCCCCGCCGTGTCACAGATTTGTCAGCGATATCATCTAGGACGGTCCAGTAAGCCTGAACCTGCAAAAACGTACCTAAATTAATCAATAACTCAACAAAACTTACCAGTGAATACTCTCGGACCGTGATTGTAAAATTTCAGTGTTTCCTACTTAAAAATACAGTATTTTGTAAATATTTACATTAAATGATTTTTGTTGCCATTGACTTATTCAATAAGATAAGTAATATAAAATTTCTCATCCATTTACATCTGGGGGTACGGTAGTGCCCCCGCCAAGTCGAATGCGAAGCAAACACTGCCGTACCATCCTTTACGAAGTGGTTCCACATTACGCCGCATTTTCAGACCCCTATTTGAGAATCTCTGGATAAGACCAGAATGCAGATTTTTTTCTCATCTAATAAGCTATAATCATATAGGTACTTAAAATCCAACATTTCAAGTCTGTAGGTCATTTAGTTCCGAAGTTAAGCGAAAGCAAAGTTTTACATTTATGATACTCACTCACTAATGATCATCAAAATAGAACTAGTACTTCCCATAAACTCAGAGAGCTGAAATTTGATACAGAGTAGGATAGGTAGGATTTAATGGCCCCATAAAGGGAAACCTATAAAAACTAGGATAATCGAAGATCTGGAGAATATGGTGACCCTGATCGACATACCCCCTTTACTAAAAATATTCAACTTGGTGGGCCGCTTCATTTGATGTCAAAAATCGATGGTCTGAAGTATCTGATGAAGAACTCTCAGCTGATATGCTGAGCTGTATTAGAGATATCGTAATGCCCCCTTCCACTATTGGTACACAAAAATATCTGTGTAACTGTGTCAAATAAGAAAATCTCACACGAAAGTTTCACAAAAAACCACGTTTCTACAAAAAAGAAGTGAAATCCCACCAAAAACATTCTGTAAAAAACTAGCCAAGTCTCGATGGAGCTGCTTGTTTATCTCTAAAAAGTAATGAAATCTATACTAAGTCGTGCCAAGTCTAATGTTCCTTACTGCGATTTTTTTATTATTATAGTTAATTTTGTGTGACTTGGCCGTTGACTTGTACCCACTGTTGTCCGCGTATTGTGTCTCAACATTTACTGGATAAGATTTAAGTCTCAACATTCTTTAAATACGAGCACTGACGCCCTGTGGACATAAAAATACCATATAAGGTTAGTTTTTTTAGTTAGACATAGACGCTTCCTTTGAGAACAAAGGTGGAACGCGGGGAAGTCTAATGTAAATTATTTATATTCATGTAGTGTTTAATTTTTTTCGTCATATTCTTCGTCGACTAGAAGTCCTTTAATTTTTATCAGATCTTTGATAGATTCTTCGATAATTGTAATCAATTCCTATATTTAGGTTTGTGTTCAAATGTTGATCAGTTACATTGACCATTTAATATGTAATGGAGTTAATGTTTACCTATGTTTATTTAAATATAATGTATTTACCATTTCCACACACCATGCCAAGATGCGACTTAGTTCCAAGGATTCTTCAGTAATATTCTCAGGCTTCTCCAAGAATTTATATGTTAATATGGTTGACAGTCCACGAGTACATTTGCCTCCAATTAAATTATAATCTAAAATCTTTTTAATTATCACTTTTAATACCTTAATCATAATTATCATAAATATGTATGTATTTTTTGAACGTTTTAAAGTTTAATGTTAATGAGTTTACCTGTTTTAATGTCTTAGAAAATTCTGGTATTTCTGTAAATTGTGGACTAGCAACTATAGTATCAATGATCTTAGGCAAGGACTCATGAAAAATTTTCTTTTCATGCCTAAAATCGGTAAAAGATGTATTGCTTCCCAACCTGTAATAGAACACGTCTTAAAAATTAAAAACATTAATTCTTATAATATTTCGATGTTTTAAAAATTTATTGAATCAGCAGTCATCATACAATAGGCAGAGGATTCAAGTTTCAATTCAAATTGTCGTCCTGACGTCTATCTATCTTATATTATATCTATACTAATATTATAAAGAGGTAACGTTTGTAAGTTTCTGAGTTTGAATGTATGTAAGGGCTAATTTCTGGATCTAGGCACATTTAATAATTATTATTAACACATTCAAGGCAAGACTTTTGCTGTGAAATCAACTTAAATATTTATATTACAATTTTAAATGTTATTATTTTTATGGTGGTCAAGTAGAAAGTGTGCGTTTTAATGATAATTATAGCATTAAAAAGAAAGGATTTTCAATGCATCCTGTACTTAGCCTACGGGGGTTTAGGAGGTAAACTACGCAATGCCATGTAATTCGTTTTTGTTTTTATTTAATGCCTTTTATGGTGTATTTTGACTTAATGATACTTAAAATAATGATATTAAAAAAAAAATCAAATTAAATTGCCCGAGAAATTGAATTGCTAAACCATTTGAAGCCTCTTTTCAAAATATTGCTGAAAAGAGGCCTTATCGGGTCATTATTAAAAAAAATGCTGAAATACCGCTTTGTTTCTTGCGGAACAGAAATAGACCTATAGAAAGATCATTGTATGGTTTTACAAATTACTATTCAATTTTGTTATATGTGCTAAAACCTAATAATGCCGTTTTGTTGATCATCTTGATGTAGACCTTCTTCTCACGATGTTCAAGAAACAGATAATGATACAAGAAAATTTTTAGACTGATGTTGCTCTTTATCTTAATTTTCATATTTTTTTGGCTCAAATTTAGCAAATACTAATTAATTAACTAACAATTAATAATCAATAACATGTCTTTGTGTAATTACTAGAATGCTGTACATACTTATAATTGGCATGTATATAGGGTACATTATTATTATATATTATTGTAGTAAGTTTTGTAAATGTTAAGTATACTATGCTATTTGTGTGTCTAAATAATTAAATAAAACCAGATTTGATTGTAGACTATGATAATACAAAAGGTAGAGTGGACGTTTGAAATCAGAAATATTTTATTTATTGTTGCAACTGTAGAATTCATCGATGGCATGTGACACTTTAAAGGACACTGGCCATGGCAAGGGTATTATATGGCAAGCTTTATTAAAATTGAAGTAACAGAGACAGCTCAATGAAGAGATCAATTTTATTATTGAATATGGCAAGGGATTTAGTGCTGAAGTATATGGAAATCCGAGTAAACAATGAAAGATTACCGACGGAGCTGTGAATGACTATCATTAGGGTTTTTAGGCACAAGTCCCTCCACCACCAGTAGTTCGGTCTGTTTCACTTGGTAGACTTCACACACCTTTGAAAATTCTTTATTTTAGAGAACTCGCAGTTGAGCAGGTTTCCTCATGATGTCAACGTAAAGCAGTGAAAATTTATTTTATTTACGCATATCCTTTTTAAATAAAAATAATGATGAAATGCAATGTCTTTATTTTGCATAGGACTACGGGGGCACTGACAAATTGTCTTATACCATATTTTTTCTTACACTGTTACTTTGTTTCGATAACAACATATGAATGTAAAAATCAACCAGTTGGATCATAGGCTATACAATAACCTACGTCACGTACCTAATTTGCAGTAAATAAGGTAGTGAATAATTGTAAAATATTTGAAGACAAAGAATACAGTGTTTTATTATAGAAGCTAGTAATGTGTAACATTTCAGTGCGTTTCGTCTGTTTGTCTTGTTAAACCTGTTATTATTTATATATTTTGGTTAAAAAAAAGCATTTTCAACACATTTTCATGATTGGACAGTCTACTAGCAATAAACAAAACTGTGTACAAGTAAAACATTTCGAGTAACTCTCAACTCAACCCGTAATTCGAAAACTATTATTGTATTAATTTGTGGAATGTAGCCGAACAAACTAAATATTGGGAATGATTTAATCATAATATATTCCTAGGTTGTGGTGTAGTATAATTACATTATTATTTGTTTCCTGATATTAACTTAAGAAATTCTAAAAACAACTCAGGAGCTCGTGAAATAGAATTGAAATCTTGGGCAAGTCGGATTATTTCATCATACCGCATACGTCTTTCCTGCTTATATATTTCAGGAAGTTTTAGTTGTTCATAAAGTCTTTTTATCTCCTGTAAATGTGTTGGATTTGCGCTGCCGTAGTATGTTGCAAATTTTTCTCGCTGTGCTTCATTGCAGTGCTGCAATGCTGTCACCGCCAACCAGGAACACTTGCCTTCTTGGATATCAGTCCCCAGCTCAGACATATTTAGATTTGGGTCAACGGTCTCCAGTTTATCAGGGTCAGATTCTAAGGGAAAAACGTCCGCGAAGTCATTCTGAAATACAAAAGTTATTGAAAGATTTGTAAAGAGTAAGCAATTTTAAATTTAGTATTTTACGTTATTGTACCTTATATCCCTTGCCGCGTTGTTATGTTACAAAGTTTAAGATCTTCATGAATAAGTTAATTTTCTAGATAAAGTACAAGCTAGACATTGAACTTTCGACACACATAATGGTATATGAATGAGATTCATGTTGTTGAAAAAGAGATTATGCCTCGACTACGCCTTTTTCCTAACAATTTCTATATATCCTTCGAAAAGATTTAATCGAATTATAGACAGCCGGGAGTCAGTGCTAAAATTGTCACTGGTTATCACTACTCTTAAGCCGAAAAGGGGTTAATTTGGTTTTCTAACCCATGATACGTCGGCAGTGTAGCTACGGACACCTAGGTCTTTTATTTTATATGTTCTGTTTTATACAAACCTGCATTTGATGTAAACGTCCTATTTTGTAACCAATTTCTTTAACTTTCTTACGAATTTCCATGTCATCTATATTCGCTAATATCATGCCAAGGTTAACTGGTATAACGTGGGTGTAATGTGAAGTCTTATACTTCACTATAACATCGTATATCTCAGGGGTAAATAACATGTAATTGTTTTCCTTTTGAAAGTTCATAGTATAATCCAAATGTTGTCCAGCGGCTGTATAAATTAAAGCCTGGAAAGATAGTGGTTTATGTTATATTTATTTTACAGGCATATGAGATATTTTAATTTCCAAAAATCTCATATGGCTGTAAAATAAAGGATTTAGGATTCAGTTAGGGTTTCCGCTTGAGAATTCTCAAGGCGCAAATTGTCAGAAATTGCCTGTAAGAAGCGTTTTAATGAACTGGAAATACATATATACATATGCTCGCAAAATATTACCCTCCTTCTAATGCAGTCGGGTATAAATAGTATTGAAAGTGAATTATGGTTTGTTTAATCGAAAGATTGTGATATTTTCAACCTAATAGCTATAAATATATAAGAAGCTAATGTAGCTTACGCTGGCATCAAAATATTTGTTTGACAAGGTTTTGTTTAGTATCTTGTTGTAATCTTGTTGAGGTTATTTGACTGTTGCATATTAGGACTATAGTCTGAAGCCAATAATTATAAAAATGTTAAATACTCTTATCTTTTTATAGATCAATTAATTATGATTTGTTTGCCTATTGTTTATTGTTAATTTGTGAATTATTGGATCGTATATTAAAGATGTAGCTTTTATTTTCCTTCTGCTTTAACAAATATTACTAAAAATATAAAGAATAGAAGATTCCTTAAAATTTCCTTGATCCTGATGGTATCAAAAATTCTGTAAAAATCATGCACTTATGTAACGAATACGTAGATCTACTGCAAAATAATATGAGAACTAATTACGTCGTTAAATTGTTCCATAATTTTTGGAAATTGTGGCAAGTGCTGAAAGTTTGTCTGTAAGAACTTTAGCAGGATCCCGTAGATCAGAGCACTGTCATTAACAGCTCTCACCCCAACATCTGGCAACATGTACCAACAAGTTTTCCCCCGCCGTGTCACAGATTTATCAGCGATATCATCTAGGACGATCCAGTAAGCCTGAACCTGCAAAAGCATAATTTAATGAGTTTATCAACACTTTAAAACTTAGTATAGTATTCGGTCATTTAACAGAGCGTTCAAAACTGTAGTTTTTAGGCAGGTGTGACGTTTGAGGTTTTTAAATGTTGTTGTTTAATGTTATGTAAATAATGTAAAAATAGCTTAACGAGGTGAGGTAATGCGTAATAGTATAGGAGAGATGGAAAGGTTTGTCGGTGAGGGCTAACATGTTTGTGCGAAGGTTAAGCATATAAAGTACATTATATTTGCATTATAGGTCCACTTACTTATTATCCCTTCAGACAACCTTTTCTATAAAATTTAAAATTGACTTTTATCATCTATTGTTTTGTTAGGAGGAAGTACGGTCGGCTGAGAATTTCTTTTTTTTCATCCTATGCTAAGGAGGGGTTGTTGGGGGAGGGGGGGGGGGGTTAGAATAAATAGACTCCGAAATTTATCGACGAGTAAATATTTCCTTTGAATTTTTCTTACACGGCTATGTTAAGATAGGTCGAGATCTCCCTAAGCTCTCTTTATAGTCATACATACTAAGAATCCATGCCAAGAATTATTTATATTAATATCGATATTGTTTCCTTCTTACTTTCCTTAATAATTATGCTTGAAAAAAAACGTTTAGACATAATACAATAACTCCAAGGATTTTTCAATACTTCAATTACGTATGTTTAACATTACACCAATGTTTATAGCCGGCAGGAAATATAATTGTTAGTACAAGTTCATCGATTTAAACAAAAATGTTTACCATTTCCATACACCATCCCAAAATTCGGCAAGATTCCATAGACGCTTCAGTGATATTCTCCGGCTTCTCCAAATATGTATAACATAATATCGTTGACAGTCCATCAGCATATTTTCCACCAGTTACATTATAATCTAAAATCTTATTTTATCATTACTTAACAGTAATTAAAAATAATTTTCTTGTATGATAATTATATCGTGGTCAGTATATTATAATAAAAATCAAATTATTTGTACCTCCCACATATTTGTAATAAAGGTTTGGAAGAAAGCGAATATGTATGTAATAAGAGAAACTCCTATATTTCATAGAATTTTTGTCCGTCTGTTTGCATAAAACTAAAACAACTTAATTTAATTTTAATTGTTTGTAATCCACATGTTGGGGAAACATTTAGTTTTTATTATAATAAAGTTATGTTATATTTTTGGCAGGTTACATCAAGAGTCACATTTTGTTTATTTAATAAGCCTGGATTGTCATGTAAACGATTGAAATATCTACCTGTTTCATTGTATTAGCAAATTCTGGTATGTCTGTTATTTGAGCGCTGGCAGTTACATCATTAATAACTTTAGGCCAGATGCCAAGAAATTTCTCCTTTTCGCTTTTAAATTCAGTAAAATATCTACAAGCTACCACTCTGTAAAAAAACACGTTACAATGTTAAAAACTGTAGTGTACCTAATGGATGGATGATGATGGCGTTTCGCAATAATCCTTGTCGTCTATAGTATATCATTCCCGTACAAACATTTTAAATGATTAAATTAATTTTAAACAAATTGAAAATATGAAAGAAGATGAAAGCAAGATACAGATTACACTTACATAAACTTACACAAACGTAATGCCATCTAATTTTAACGTGCAAGTCGAGCGGAAAAATCAGGTTTGTTGTATGGAAGCCCCTCCTAAATTCGAACTATTCAATTCGACTCGAATCAAATAGTTCGAATTATTATTTTATTTAATTACTTTTTATTTAAAGCTTAGATACAAAAGATTCGGAGTAAATTGACTGTGACCGACGGTTTTGAAACGGTTTCGTTTTATTTTATTATTTTAAAGTTTTCAACTTATTCATGAAATTTAACATTTTACATCATAGCCAAATAAGTTTTTTAACTTTGTCGTCGAACTGTAAATAACATAAACTGATATAAAACAGGAATCTATAGCTAGTTAAGAGCTAAATAAAATTTGTAACTTGATTACCTTTGAGTCACGATTGAATTATTTTTGCATAGTATATGAATGTTTCTGGTTGCTTTTTTGATAAATCCTAAAATCATATTGATGGTTTCGCTAATTGATTTTCACTTCACAAATACTAAGCTGGCACGTCTTAATTTACTTTCATTCAGTTTAACACTGGACGTAACTTAGGTATGCTTAACACGTACATAACACAACGTACCCCTATGTATATCTATACATATTACATTCACCTCAATGGACGTGGTTGTTTTGTATTTAAATAATTACTTTTAAATGCATATAACATTAAAATTTAGTGCATAGGAAAAACGAAATTAATTACCTATATTATGAATGTTGTCTTTGTGATTATAATTAACCGAGAGAATGTATCTCCCTACAATCATGCGAAATTTATTAATAACGGTATGCATTGCATAGCAGACGTGCAAAGTGCATTTACCAAAGTTGGTTCCGCCCTGGCTTAAATAATTTTATGAAATAATATTGCTTTCTTGGATTTTATACATAAGTTAGTGTATGAACATATTTTGGTTATTAATTTTAATATTATAGTCTGCGTAATTACCCGACTGCGTCAGAAGGAGGTTAATGTTTTTCGAGCGTATGTACGTATGTTTGTATGTATGTCCATTTCCTTGACATGCGCTACAGCCCAAACGGCTTGACGGATTATGACGTATGACATATCATTAGAATCGTCTTGGTTTGCATAGTGACATAGGCGCAAGTTGAGATAGTTTTGTTAACATGAGCGGGAGGGAAGGAGGAAATGCAGTTCCGTCTTCAAGTAAGTACACATTTAGTTTTTTTTTTTATCCCTGTTTGTTAATGTTCCTTATTTTTTTTATATATTTTCTGTTATGTTTGTGTATGTTGGATCGCACGTGGTTGGGTGTGCGTATCGACTTACGTCAAAAGCTGTTCTTTGCACTGGAACTTGTCATGGCCCTTATCGAGCTGATGTGTATTATTAATAAATTTGTATAATTAATTGTGTATAATTAATTATATATAATTTTAAAAAAATGGCGCCTGGAAATACAGGAAAAAGGGGAGAGGGACGACTTAAGCTAGCTTAAGAAAGCTAGTAAATAGACTTATGTAAATATATATATATATATTGCAATATTTTTACTTCACTATTTTGACAAAAACTCATATAAGCGTTAAATTAAATATATATAATTATAAACAAGAATTTGATTTTAAGAAATCGGATTTTTGTTTTAATGTTTTAACAAGATTACTAGGTTTAGTTAATTGCCGCGAGCCTGTGCTTAACTTCCTTTATACAAAGTGAAAGTAAATTACTTCCATTAAACGTACTGCTCGTGAAAACAGTAATTGGGTAGCGGAAAATTACAACGTTTACGTGTTGTAAGTATCTATTCCTGCATTATCAGAACTGGAACTAGAACCTTGATAAATTGCAGTTGTTAAAAAGTTTTAACTGAACACCCACACTTTTATTGAAGTGGTAAAACATGCTAAACTCGCGTTCTGGTTCGGGTATGTGATTTGATCAAAAATTCCTAAGGCGGAGGGAGAGAAAACATTTACAAATTTGTAAATGTCTTCAAAAATGTCGTTAAACTTGTGTAATTTACATATTACAATTAAAAAATTATATTATTTAATTGTAATATGTAAATTATATTTTTTAATTGCAGATTTATATAATTAATAATTGTATACATTTTTAATGTAGTGTAAATTGTCATGTTTGAATATTGTTTTTACCACATAAATGCTAGTGCTTTTATACTAATAATTAAATTCGTGCAATAATAATATCCTCTAACCATTCCAAAAAATCAAAAATGCACAACGTTTATATTGAAGTTATCACTTCTGCCGGAACTCCCGGAGTGCAACTATTTGATTTTTTTTTTATTTAAAGACTTTAATTACGTAAAATAGTAAGTACGTAAATGGCAATAATACTGCAATAATAAGCAGACAAATATATTTTAAAGTGAATTTATTATAATATTAATTCATTAGAAGTAATTATATTATAGGTATAGGTATGATAATATTACCATTTAGTATAACTAGAGATGCGTCGAGTACCTATCCGATTATTACTAAGTACTAGGGCTTCTTTCTGTTTGTCCCTGTAGTTCTGAGACCAGAACAGGGCTACGGCATCCCCTGTCTGAAGTAAGAGGCGACTAAAAGGGCGCTTCCGGGGTTGCGGGTGGTAAGAGTGGGAGTTCGAGCTGCCTAGCCAAGCAACCCCGGGAAGGTCAACGGCATGTGTTGTCGCATGCCGTCGTAAACATCTGAAGGCATGGTGAGCGTAAATGCTCACCGCGAAAGAGCCCTAAAGGGCATCGAGCTCGGAGGACTCCGGTCGTGTTCCGTTAGAGATCCTGGAGTCCTCCACTCAGCGCTGAGGACAGCCACCGTGGGGTTTTTTGTGCGGAGACATCCCAAATGTTCTCTGCTCAGTAATCTGATCTTATATAATCTTAATATATTACTCGTATATAAATTGAGTCACGTTGGTTGTCCAGGCTAATCTCCTAAACTACTGAACCAACTTCAATAAAAAATTCACGCCGTATGCAGTTTGGTCCAACTTAAAAGATAAGATAGTTTATACACGGTAATAGTATTATACAGTATTGTAACTCGGCCCTGTCCTTGAATTATATACCTACAGACGCGCCGCGAGAGAGCGTTAGGGCTACCCGCCTGGAATATTTTAATTACGTCTGCATACCTGACAAAACTTTCTTTAAAGTTTTTTTTTACTGTAATTATTATATTTTCTATTGAAACAAATGAAATTAATGGAAAATTATATAGGAAAAGTGGAATGAAAATGCATGTTATATTTTTTTATTAGTAGATTTAGGTAATAAAAAAAACTACAATTATAATATTTTTATTAACAAATTATCCACAAATAATCGTAATAAATTTGAGGTTGAAAAATGTTTGCTCATCGACTGACACGTTTTATTTATTAGGTACAAAAATAAATACATAAGACAAAAAGTTTAATTAAAAATAATTGTGGGAAACACGGACAGGAAGGATAAAAAGGAATATCTTTTGTTTTTACAATGTATATGTTTTGTTTTAAACGGCATTAGAAATATTTCTTCATTTTTTGTACATATTTCACGAAATCATCGATGGGTACTATAGAAAAAGTAACCAAAAAAGTACAATATATTGCTCTTTACCATATTATTATATAAATAAAAAGAATCTGCTTAAAAAACTTTAATA
>DWNE01001726.1:0-20922 GCA_018249875.1 Cecropterus toxeus | reverse complement strand
TTTATTTTTAGAAAGTTATTATTGTCATTTTACTCATTAGGTGATGTACTTTCGATATCAGTTTAAAGTTTTTCGATTCGCCTGTGCACACTTAACGACTACACCCGGTATACAGTGCACATTGGCTTCTTATGACTAAGCAAAAAGATTATTACAGTCACAAGCTGATCTATAATTTTCGTTAGTTCTTAACTAGGCAAAAGTAGAGTTAAAAAGAATTTGATGGACAAAAAGGGCTACCATCAAGAAAGATGGTGCTTTGTAGATTTTAGGGAGTGCCTTTGGTCCAAATATTTCTGAAATTTTGCCGCCCGTTTGAGCTCTAGATCCGCCGATGATTTTTGGAAGTGTAGAATTCAGAGGCACTTTTGCCGCAGCTCTACCATCCTCATGACGATGTGACTACTATGTGTTCTGATTTGAATGGGCAAGACAGGACCCAGTCCTTAAGCACATAAAATATAAATATATGTGTCCTTCCAAAATAATGCTGACTGATACAAATCAAAGATCAACTTTTAATACGGTTAATGAATTTTGACATGTATATGGATTTCAATAGCCAACTAATACAAGGCGACTTTTAGCGTATTTGAATTTTTACATCAGTATCACACTCATTAGATACGGAGGCTAATTATGTATAATGCTTAAATTAGTATATTTGTTTATATATGTTATAAAAAAGGTATATTATTAAGAAGCAAGCCCAGTCCGTTAAAATGGTTTATTGATTATGATTAAATGAAGAAATTAATTATTGTCGAGAAGTACCCTGTAGTAGTTTGGAAGCATTTCTGAAAGCCTCGCGTATTACCAGGACGAAGATTGTTAATCAAAATAATCTTAATTTAGTGATTATAATAAATTAGGATATAGCATAACCAAACATACAGAACGATGGAAATTAAACTTAAAAATTGCATCTTCTTACTTTTGAAGTTGTTTGTGAATTGGAAATAAAGCGTCCTGTTTTATGTATGCATTTTGATATCGATTGGGCGGACGATGAAAGATGATAATGGCATCGAACAATTACTTGTCGGATGCAAGATTATAGCCGAGACTGCGGTCAGTTCATAGTGCATCTATTACAGTGATTCCTATTTATTTTTGAATAAATAACAACTTTATACGACAAGTTTAATGCAATTATTACTACTCAGGACACTTATATAATATAGATACAACTTGTTGGCCATATGGTTTGGCTATATGACAGCGTGCGCGCAGCGTGCAGCATGGCGATTCTCTGTCCTCTAGTGGTTTATATTTAAACATTTACTTGATTATGTCAACCAAGTAGCAAGTATCATTAGCCGTGAAAATATTTTGTAATTAAAAAAAGTCTTGAAATGCATGATTTATTCTTGGATTCTTCAATACAAATATTTGTATCTATATCTACGTTGATTCATTTATATAATCATATTAAAGTTGGTTTGACTCTGAAATCATTATTTTTTTTTGCTTCGTTAAGCACAAAGCTTTTCACGAGTTCTGATGTGGCGATAAAAAAAAAACGATGTCTGAAAATTTTTGAAGTGTTCTCAAACTATTTGGCGACCAATAAAAAAAGCGTGTTCTCAAAATATTACATGTATTGTAAAGTAAATATTGCCCCTCCTATATCCGGGCCTGAGTGGCAAGGAAGACATACCTTTTTAGAGCCGAGGGGATCCAGGTTAATCCTCAGGGGCAGCAACGCGTATGTAAGACTCTGATCCTATCTGGAGTTGATTTACCATCAGGTGGTCTTTACGCTCGTTTGTTTCTTCCGTATTATAATGTACATACATATATAGATAAGTCACAAATATTTAGGTATTGATAATGCAGAAAAATAATCAGTAGTACAATACTGCATCATCATACATAATCCTTTCTATTAGCTGCTGAGGTCTCATTTAAATTTACTTGTGGTTGGTATTTAAATCAAGTCCATCAAAGTACTTCTATAGTTAATTTTTGATTTTGTGAGTTTCATGAAATTATGAAGCAGTGAACTTGGTGCTGATCATATGATTAATATGATAAAATCATATACATTTGAAAAAAATATTTGGGCAATAATTACTTATGCTAGTTTCGACAGCTTATTCTTAACGGTCTCTGTAAAGTCAAAAATATGCCCTGACTATAAGAGCCTTCAGCATTTCGCAGTGTACAGTACAGTGTTCCGGAACCGCTGCAGATCATTTTTGATCGCACAAAACTATACTTTTTTTTAATCAGTCAATAAAATACATCAACCAGCGACTTCCAAACAGCGACCAAAAGAGGGTTGTCGTTCATTCTGGGAAATACTGATTTGTACAAATTCTATGAGAATTGATAGCCTAATATAGTTGATACTCGGCCTCTCAATCGAGGGTCCGAGGTTCGAATCCCAGGTACGCTGAATCATATTCACCTCAATGATTTTTCTAAAATGATGTGCGTATTAGAAATTAAATATCAATGCTTTACGGTGAAGGGAAACACACGCACACGCTTTCTACACTCATAGCCCCACACTAGGATTTTCTCCTGTGTCGTGGGCACCATGGGCACACAAAGACGGACACACACACACCCAGACCCCATAACAGAAATCTAAATTCATCATTCATATCTTTGTCTGGCCGGAAATCGAACCCTGGACCCACTGCGCGTCAGACCGGCATTGTGATCCGGTGCTACCGCCACGCGGGTCGTCAGGAAGGGGAAACATCGTGAGGAAACCTGTACACCTGAGCGTTCTTTAAAAAAAGAGTTTTCAAAGGTGTATGAAGTCTACCAATTTGCACTTAGCCAGCGCGGTGCACTATGACCTAAAACTCTCTTGTTCTGAGAGAAGACTCGTGCCCAGCAGTGGCATAGTAATGGGTAGACGATGATGACGATGACAAATTGTATATATTAATATTTTCTAAATATTGAGCGTGCTAAATATTAAGCGCTAAATATTGAGCGTGCACACGGACCAAGGCAGACTATAAAAATATTATGTTACATAATATTTGTGACAAGCACGGCCACATAATAATAATAATGTCTCTGAAATAGGTTGATGAGGTAAAACATTGTTTACGAATAATACTCTTCAGACTATCGTTCGTTCGTTGCGGACTATTGGTTTCTGTAACCCAGCTCTAATAGAAGAACTTACCAGATTCTTTTATAATAACAACTAACCATTACAATGATCAAGTTCAGAAATTCAAGTAGGTGGAGAAATAAATAAATTATTAAACAAATCCTCCCAGATCCCACATTAAAATGAGAAAATTAACATTTGATCCGAAAGCGAAGTGTATTCTATTGTAATATTAGTATGACAGTAATGAAACATTGCCCATCATCATCAGCTAGCAGTAATGTGGCTCAGAAAGCAGTTTACTTACATTATTATAGAATTGGATACTCGGCACTATCATATCCGATCATTTCTCTGTTACTTAATATTAAAACTTATCTTTTAGATCGAAATGGTTCTACCTTGCCATTATTCTCTTTTGTAGTCTGAAAGTTGTATCTTATATCGGACCTAATATTGATATATTCCTTATTGTAGAGAACTTGATAGATAATAATAAATTATCGTGTAAGGCTATAAGAAGGGAACGTAATTACGGAACACATACCTACATAGCATATTTCCAACTGTTTGGATATTTTAAAGGTTTACGAAACGCTGTTTTTGCAACGGATACATACTACAGATGAAATTTTTTTTATTACTTTGTGTGCTTATGCTGTTTATAGTTCATTCAGTAACAAGTAAATAATTTCACTTAGTCAAAGTTAGACCGAATGCAATTATTTTTAATTACGAACTCAAGTAGACATATTTAAATACATTATACGTATGTACATGCTAACGAATATAACGCTCTAAATAAATTTAATTTAGGGGAAACTTGCGCGTCAGGTAGTAGGGTAACACAACAAAGGATTTAGCAGGATATGCTGTAGGACAAAAAATATTTCTATTTCCTCTCAGCCAAACGTCCATTCACGAAATAATTAAAGAACAAGAACAGGTTTTACCATTCAAATTTGATTAGCACGCGGGTATTTCTTTGTACCGACTTATGTTGGGATTTGAAAACCTAAATGGCGGTTTGGGAATAATATGAGTACCTATATTTTACTTTATGGATATTATGAACCTACCACTGCGGTATAAATAAAATACGGAAGTATTTGTGATACATTTAAAAAGCATTGTTCTTATATGAAAAATCCAATACGGATTTTTATTCATGATCGTCATGTGCGTTTTAAGATAATAAATAAATTGAACCACTTTTTCTTTAAATAAAAATATAAAGTGAGTCCAAATAACTCATCCTCATAAATTATGTCGGTCAATGTGTCGTGTGGTCGAATAACCATGTTGACCTCGCGCGAATGAAGGATTAACCTTGGATTCAGTTGTTAAAATTTTATCTTAATATTTGCGTATTGTTTTATAGTTTAAATTCTAAATGATAGGGCGAAATAGATAACTTTGTATGCAGTTATAATAAGCACTCTAGCTATTTAACTTTTTGTTAGTTGGTAATCGGTGTTTTACCTAATTGTATTGTTTTTTCCATTTTATTCTACGTGTTACCTACTTTTTTATTATTATATACTTCAAACAAACTTTTGATGCTAATTGGCGTGTTTTAACGTCCTTAGTGTTAGGCAATAATTTACCAAATTATAATTGTATATGGGAAGTTAATTGATGATTTTATTGGTTATGTGCGATTTTTTCGAGATATATCATCTCCAGTATCGAAATACCATTAAATATGTTTACATAATAATGTATATAAATAATTTTATTATCATTGTCCTTGGAACTGGATAAACAGAATTGTGATCACGAACTCGTCGTTTGTGTTTATTTAAAATAGTAATTTTCAATATGATTCTATTATCAAAAATGAATAAACAGTAGTAAAAATCCTATTAGACACCAAGAACTTTAGAGTAAATGAAATAGACTTAATTTAAAATTTGGCATATTTCTAAGATTTTGGTTTTGTCGCAGTCGAACATAAAGTGAATAAAACCGAATATGGATTGCTCGGAAAATTATAATTCTGAACAGGTACCTATTTATTGTATCTATCAAATTCTGTCACTTATTCTATGATAAAAATTGATTAGAGCCTAAATATTTTTGTTTTGCGAAATAGTTTAATTATAGAGGGCCATTCATTGTTTTATTTCCCGCTGCCATATTTATCTTTATATAGAATCACATGCTTTTATAGTTTTGCACCTGTTTGCTTTTGATAACTATAGTGACATGTTAAAAGTTGAAGTGTAAAGTGTAAACGTATTATTTTATAGAACATTCTAGATTCTGAGTAATGAAATAAGAGTAGGTACAATTTATTATTTTGTCAGCAGCAATGCGTACACGACGTGCATGTTATAATAAGTTTGTCTTAGGTCGAGGAGAAGCCAAGCACCTGACATAATGTCTGACGCGAAACAATTATCGCACCATACTTTTAAAACGTTATGCGGACTGAAGGTAGGGTTGCCAATATTTCATCGACAAAATATAGTATTTGTCATAACCAAGCTATAAAATATAGTATACGTATAAAACACTACTATGTGTTTTATGGACAAAACATGTAGACACAAGTATACTTATAATTCTATTTCAAGTAAAAGTGACATGCTTCTATTCGAATTAATGTTAAGAAGTTATCGTAAAGTTTGGATTTTGAACTAATGAATTTATTTGTTAGATTGCTGTGAGTTTGAAGGACTAAGAAGAGGTATTAATATCTATTATCATTACTCTTTTAAATACTGTCGTACTTTTGAAGTTCGAACCAAAACTATTGAAATTATTTCAAGGGATTGAATATAGATCTGTAATCTAAATCTTGTGGTAACACTACATTTTTAATTTATAAACATCCATATACAACATTTAATCAAAATAATTTTACAATATAATACTTATGTGATTTTTTTTTACCGTGAATCTGGGCCGCACAGCGTTTTTCATAATAAAAATGGATTCACAACTATATCGAGTTTATACGTCATGTTGAAAGAATACAACAATAGTTTAATTAACATTATCGGGATAAAATCTAAATGTCTACTTCCATTGCAGCAAGCCATTTTTATATTTATGTATTTTATATGCAGAATAAATAAGTATAATATGTAATATTTCGTTTTTAATTGACATTAATTATAATTTAAATTACGTAATTATACTTTAAATAAATTTCATCGCCATACTGAAAAGTGGAACACCCCGTCCGCCTAGCTGTTTTTCAGGCTAAAATTAAAAGTATGGGTGTACTTTACCACTGTTTGTATTTAATCCGTCAACTAGTTGTGTCCCGTGGCTTAACCGGTATTTAAAAAATGTACTCAAGTTACCACCACAGGCTAAGTATTATAAAGTTTTTTAAAATTAAATTCAACAAACTTTGCACAAAATACATGTATTTTAATGAAAGAAACCTTATGATTAAGACTATGAATATAATTAAGTTAATTCCATAAATTAAATTAGGTAGTTTTGGTTTAAAGCGATTTTAAACAAAGCCAAACAGACAGATAAAAAAATCAAAAATGTGTGTATTTTTTTGTTAAGTATTACTTATTCTTGATCACTGCAATTGTTTTTGCAGTTATTTACTACGTACAGCCATGGTGAACCTTCACATTTATTGTATGCATGGAGGATATGACACGTGGACGAACGCGATAAATACGTCGCGCCACATAATGTTTCTTTGGGGTGGGACCTGGGTGTTTAGGGTTCCGTACTTAAAGGATAGAATCGAAGCCCTTTACTAAGACTCCGCTGTCAATCCGTCTGTCACAGTGCTCAATCTCTTGAACCGTAATATATAGACACTTGAATATAAGCTATATTTTATAAAATTGTTAAAAATAAAAGGAACCGACTTTTCTCGGTGTTATATCTATTTGTCCGGGTATTTAATCGGTTTAATGAACCGTAATAGTAAAACGTCAAATGTTGACGAAATGACAACAAATTTTAGAAATTAAAACCAAAATATTGTAAATTTTGAAACGAACTCGCATCGTTTCCCACTTGGCCAATCATTTAATTGTACAAAGATCCTGCGTTGCCTACTGCGTTGCCTATTGCTGCTGAAACTAATATTTTAGATAAAATTAGTAGTTGTCACATAATTAATCTATCGAGGTTATTTTTGTAATAGTGTGAATGTGTATTTCGTATTATTTTTACATATGAATAATGTATATTTATAATATTTTTTGCTGTGTATTATGTGCCGATTTATATTCCTTATTTTTATTTCTTAACAGCTTATTTTTATTGTGAAATTAGTATTTTGTTTTAATTGTTTCAAAAGGTCTGAAGTCACTTTAAATAAGTAGTGGTTGGTGATTTTTATCGTATTGACAAATTACAATGCCGCAATTTTCATACTTTTTTAATATTTAAAATCCTTACCTTGTTTGGAGGTAGGAATATTTTAGATTGGAAAAGTTCCGCGGAACATACACATGGAAAGATACGCATAATATTGATAGAAAATTAAAAATAATACAATAGCTTGCTTAATGTTAACATTAAACTGACGATACAAATCATTTGAATTAAATACAAAAATAGATTTACTTGTTACAAGTGATTTCGATGTATATGTTGATTAACAAGAATTTATATGTTTTTTTACGAAATAATTGTTTGAGATATGTAAAACTTAAGTTCAACGGGCACTCATCATAACGTATTCTGTGATGTTTCAGAAACAAGTGCAACAACGAAAAGCGGAGGCGGGAGCTCGAGAACGAAGTGATAAATCAGCTCGAGGAGCTCCTCGGGACCTGTCTCGCTGAGGTCAAGCAGCCCGACAAGAACGGCATCGTCCGGGAGGCCACACGGCAAATCCAGGAGGTGCTGAGGCGTCGGCGCGACTGTCCCAGCGACTGTCCCCTGCGCATAGCCCAATGCATGTCGCCAGTTCAAGCTGGCGAAGTCAGCTCAACCCAACCGCAGCCGCCTCCAGCTGGTTGCCAGTACTCGGAAGTAACGACGCTCATAGAGGTTATTATTTCATTATGTACTTTGAACATTACATTCCACAGGATTTAATGTATCATAAATAAAGTCATGAGTTAAAGGTTATTGTATATCTGTTATACGCTATTTGCAAATTATTGTTCTTGTTTGGAAAATGCAGGTATAGATTAAAGGATAATATTTTTTGTCTACAGGCCCTCAAGCACTATACTGGTCTCTTAGGTTGGATTTTAATGGAAATAAACTCAAAAGGTGAAGTTGAGTGTGTGACTGAAAATATTAAGGATCTCATTTATCTGGAAAGAACCGACGTATACAAGAAATCTGTCTTTTCTCTTTTGCATGCTAGTGATCATGCAAAATTGAAGCCACTGTTAAGGCATATACAGAACTTTGCCTGGAGTTCTGCAGAAGTAGACAGGTTCCATACCTTGCAAGCCCGCCTCCTTATAAAAGATTCCGATACGACTGATGGTGCTGGGTAAGATTTACGCAATTTTGTAACAATTTCAAATGATTGTCAATATGGCTATTTCAAATAGGTTTGTTTCAAAATAATATGTAATAAAAAGTGCGTAGCTTCCATTGTATTTATCACTGATCATGCTAGTGTCAGTATTATTTTGCAATATAATTCGTCATAGTCTGCCAGCAAAATGATAACAGTTCGATATCAGTCGTTGAATATGACACATAAGTATTATTTATCTCTTTAAAGTAATATAGTAGCCAATGAAAAGTACACTTTCTTAATAAAACCAGTTTCTTCCCCTTACAATAAATTTATACATTTAGGTACTAAATGAATTGTAATTATATGGGTCCATAATACAAGATATGTATCTCTCATAATAGAAAAAAATATATATATCTAGGTGGTGCCTATTTTTTTTTGGTATGCAGATTAGTGAATGTATTAATCCACGCTGCGCCGGTTCGCGGCTCGTCGTCGGAGGAGGCCGGCTCCGTCATGTGCGTCATCCGGCGCTGCGACGACGCGTCGGCCGGACTCCTGCCCAGCGACGGCGGCCCTCCCGCCATTACCTCCAAGCACTCCGATAGTATCATCTTCAGATTGAACTGCAATTTTACTATCCTTTGTATGTTTATTTACTAATATCTTAATTTTATTGTACGGTCATCAATGATTTTATTAAATGTCTCATTTTTCGTTTCAGCTTGTGATCTGAGTGGGTTGGAAAACTGTTCAAACTCTGCTTTATCTCTAGTGGGTACTCGATATTTGGACCTTGTTCAAAGTAGTGATCGTATACGTGTGACCGCTCATTTGCAAGAGGCAGCACGTCTGCCCGGGCCTCCTATCGTCAGTGAGCCTTTTCGATTGCGAATCGCTGCAGACAAACCTTGGATACGTGTCAGTGCTCATTCGCGTCTCTTTCCAATTCAATCTACTTCGGGTGAACCCGATTTTATTATGTCGACGCATACTGTAATAGGGGACGACGACGTCGATCTTCTCGAAGTAAACGCGTCGAGACCGGCCGTCGGTGGGCCCCTGATGGCGTCCGTCGCCAATGGAGAGTCGTCCACATGTGAATCTCGATACCGTCCTCCGATAAGCCCCAGCGAGCCGCCATTTTCGATTAACGATTTCGATCTCGACACGTGGCCGCAGAGCTTTCAAATGGGGGGTGATATGTCGGAGGACGACTCGAAGGACCGCAAGGAGAGCATTTCGGAAGATGCTTCAACGCCGCTCGCGCCCTCCACACCTTCGACGGAGGGACCTCTTTCCGTTCCTTCCGAGGCCTCGAATCGTCTGCGCTCGTTGCTGAGTAAGACACCGGCGATGAATTCGAACAACCAAATCCTGAAGGATCTACTGAAGCAGGAGGACGAGGAGGCGACGAGTAGCGAGACCTCGGCGCCGCACACTCCGCACACGCCCCTGACACCGCACACGCCGCACACTCCCCACACGCCGGCCGCCGCGCTGTCGCCCCTGCACTCCCCCCAGCCGCACGTGCGCCACCCGCCGCACCCGCAGCATCCACCCGCGGGGCCCCCCGCGCCCCCCCCCCCCCCCCCCCCCCCCCCCCCCCCCCCCCCCCCCCCCCCCCCCGCCCCCGCCTCATCCGCCGCATCCGCCGCACGCGCCGCACACTCCGCATACGCCGCATACACCTCATACGCCGCTGACGCCGCACACGCCCCACACTCCGCATTCGCACCTTGGCACTCATCAACCTTCCCCGGCGCACTCTATGCAGCAATCCGGCCATCATAACAACTCTGATGTATTGTTAAGGGTAAGTGGTTGTACTTTGGCATTTTAATCAGTTTTGTTTTATTGTCAGTCATCTCGTGACTAAGCACATTGATCAATTAATTAAATGTGTTATTTTTATTGTTTTAGATCTTGAATGACAAATCAGACGAAGATGGCGAGGATGCTCGAAGAAATTCTGCTGACGGCTCGCGTGGCCCATCGCAACCCAGTGCTTTGCTCTCTCAGTTACTATCGAGTAGCAACGGTCCTTCGGGTAACGGCCGTTCCCAAGAAAATGACTACCTTGAAAGATTAGGAGTGAAACGAAAGTTTGAAGATCCCAAGACGTCGTCTGCGAGCAATGTAAAAAGGGCTACACCTGAAAATCAACAGGTATGTTAAATAATAATTGGATAGATATAAACTAACGAAATTATTTAGTATCTTTCTTAAATCACTGAGCAATGACATACAAAATAACGTGAATCAGGTCACTTCCACCGCAATGCAAGTGCCCGAAGCATCGTCGGGTATATCGTCGACGGCCTCGAGTCCCGCGACGAGCACCGGCGCCGGTATGAGTCCACTTTGCCAGAGGAATCAGATCCTAGTGGCGTTGCTGGCAAGGCAGCAGCCCACGCCGACCACGCCTCCGCCGCTGCCCAACCCCATCCTGCGCGTATACGGTCCCGTTCAGCGGCAGCGAGCGCCACAAGTCGCGCAACAAAGGCAACATCACCATACTCTCTCCACTATGTTGACTCAGACGTCGCAGTAAGTATGTTTTAATATAATTTTTTATCACTTAATAATGAGCTAGCTCTCTGATACTCAGTTTGTTGAACAGTATTGCAATATTAAATTTGCTTCACAGGCACCTTATTGGTTTTTTTCCAGTTACAGCGAACTTTATTTTGGTAAATAATTAATTTAACTGTACCTTAATTAAATGTGTAATACTTTTGTAATAGTAAGTCTATGAGCTACTAATGATTTATAAATTATGAGATTACTACATTGTTCTGAACAGCAAGCGGAGTCAAGTGGGTTAAATTATGATATATCGGTTATAACATAGAACTTCTATCTAGTAGCGTAATTATCATTTTGTTAAGTTTAAATTTTATGAAAAACGAGAATTGAAATATGTTGAATGTCGGAGTTTTCTGAACAGCAAGCGAAGTCAAATGGGATAAATCATCATGTATCGGCTATAACACAGAACTTCTATCTCGTAACGTTACACTTATTCTGTTTAATTAAAATTTCATGGAAAGCGAGAATTGAAACACGTTGAATGACGGCGTTTATTACGTCCGACAGTAGTAGGATGGGCAACGTGAACGGCGGCGGCGGCGCGGCGCAAGGCGGCGCGGGCGACGGCGGGCCCGCGCAGAGCCACCTGCAGATGGTGCTGCAGGGCGGCGCGCGGGCCGCGTACCCCTCGCCGCCGGCGCCCTCGCCCGTGCACTACGCCACGCAGGCGCCGCACCACCAGTACAACAACCAGTCTCCGTGAGTATACGTTTGATGTGAGGATTCTATAGGCGCAGTGCACCTGATTTGATTGGCTTATTTTTGATGTGAAACATCTGTAGGCGCAGCTGAACCTGATTGTTGGCGTGGCGAGGTTTGCCGTGGCGACGGGTTCGCCATACAGTACACAGCTACACTGTTCACCCTACTATATATAGACTGTATATATACCATAGGTATATATGTACTTGAAATTTATATTACATTTTTGTATTTAATGAAAATAAATGTTTAATAATATATTCAGTTCCTGTCGCGATATTGTCTTTTATGCTTATTACTTGTAGGAACGCGATGTTTCACATCTGCTAGGTGTCCCGTAATGGCTAATTTGATTTTTTCTTTTACTAAGATGGCCGTCTCGTATGAAAGTGAGCCGGTAACCACACTCTTCCACCGAAACACATTAACTGCTTCACGCTTGAAATAGGTGTGGCGGTATTACCTCCTCGGTTGAATCTCGATACTTGTTCTACCGCTTTGCATAATTATCTTTCTTATGTTCACCTTCCATGCTGCGGATAATTCGTAAGCGCCGCATCCTCTGTACAATAACCTATTTCCTTCATTAAAGTGTTTCTTTTGGCGAGGCGACGTGGGAAGTGTAAACGGTCACGCCATCTATCGATATCAATTTGGAACTACTATGTAATGTGTATGAAAGTATTAAATAATAAATAAATTAAGCCATTAGTGTACTCATTAAGTATTATTATTGTAAGCCAAAATTACTTATATTTAAATCTACGTCAAAATATTTTATGCGTTTTTAATTTTAATTTAAAAATACAATCTTTATTCATATTTGATGTCTGTTCACATCCTACATGGGTCAGTTTTCTTAATGATGTTATGTTATTCTATATAAAAAATGATGTAATAACGTTAAAATAATAGAAAGTAGCAATATTAATAATCATATAAAAAATATGAAAACAATCCTAACATGCAGTGTGAACAAACCTAACAAGTAGCTTTTTCCAAACATACATAAATCAAATCTTTTATTTATATTTTAGGCACAAAATAATAAGTCAAGTATTTAAGTTGTGCAGTAGCTAGAGATGGGTCATATAATTTCAGCGGTGGAAACTCGCGAGTCCAAAGCGGCGCTCCCGGTGGGAGCGGGGGCAGCAGTGCTGGGAGCGGAGGCTCCGGCGTCGGGGGCTCCGGGGACGGCGACGTGCCCGGCGATAAGGCTCTATCCGACATTCTGGATGCGGTCATCGAGCACTTACCCTACGAACGACCTGCGCCCGACCACAATGCGCTCCAGTTGCAACAAAGCATGAACGAATACCACGTGGAGGCGACACGTCAGGTAAGTTGTGTTAATTTTTTTAAAGGTCTGCAATGTAAATAGACATACTGTGAAAAGGAAAATCAACAGAAAGTAATAAATGTCATTACAGTTCAATATGAATACATTCATAAATTTTATTATTAAAAAAAAAACAGTATAATGAGATACATTTATCTCAAGGTATATTGATCGAATAGTTTCCAAATCATTGCCATTTTATTAAACACTGTCACCCACTTATCACCAATGCGTTGTAATGTAACATGCGTTTAGTAATAACAATCAAGTAAAACCTTTACGCTGTTATATAAATGACAATTTTGTTACAGTTTAATAAGGAAAAATCTGCTATGATAAATGCTATAACAAAGAGTCTCATGCAATGCGAGACAGTTACGAAAAGTCCAGTCTCGTCGAGTCCAAGCACACCTATGGCCTATTCTGTTCAAAGTCCAGTAAGTAACCAAATTAAATTAAATACTTAATAAGCGAATGTTGTAAATAAGATAATTTCTTGATAAAGTTAAATGTATTGTTGGACAAATACGGTAATTCTATGTAAAAAACATATAAGAATCGATAAGCCGGTCCCTGCCTTATCCGGCGATCCCTTTGTAGTTTGTAGCTCGACATGTCAAATCGCCATTTTTTAATTTGTCGGAAGGTAATGTTGCCTTTTTTTTAAATAGGACTATAAGTAATCGGACACAGTCCTGTATTATATCTTGATAAATTAGTTAATCTCAAACCCCCCATACAAAACGATTACCGAGGGACCGCAGAAATATTTCAAAAATGATAGAAACTTTAATTACTATAAGTCAATATGAATAAAAATTTGCAAAGTGGAGTTCTTTGCTAAAAAAATACCTTCTTCTGACGCAGTCGGTTAATTACTTATTCATTTCGGTTTATGAATAACATCTCCATGAACGAGCCAATCTTGCAACGCCACAAAGTTAAAAAGCAGTTTGCAAATAACCTTACAAAACTTAAAAAATGAAAAAATGTATCTACTAATAATAAAAAATAATAATAAATATTTGGATAGGATAATAGAGCGTGTTATGCGCAGGGCTCGAGCGGGCTGGGCGGCGCGGCGGGCGGCGGCGGCGCGCTGTACTCGCTGAGCGGCGCGCGCGCCCGCCTGCTGCACCAGCAGCTCTCGCAGCAGATGCTCGTCTCGCCTGAGGTTGCTATTTATTTTTTAATAATTTTTCCTCGCTAGACAGCGATCTCCTTCAGACATAGGTTGTCACAGGTTGTCAGATTCCTGTCTAGCGATAGGACCCCCAATTACATACGATTGATATTCGTTGTATGTCATTGTTATGTTTGTTTATATTAACCGTGTGCATTAAAGAGTATTCTATTCTAGTCTATAATCATAACGTAATAACGCATTATTGTCTGTCGCTGGGCATGGGTTTCTCTGAATGGGAGAGTTGTAGGCCATAATCCATCGCGTATTCTTAGAGTTGAGAATTTAATTTGAATAATTGTGCTTTCTAAAGTATATTACTACTAAAAACTACAAATTACTTTGCCATTATAATCCCGACTGCTATAGTAATTTAGGTAATCATGTTCCACAGGCGGCCGAGCAACCTCAGCCCGACCTAGGATCTACAATCAACGCTCTGGTGTCTGGTACACCTCCTAATGTAGCTCTAACACGCACGCACGACTTTCATCACCTATTTCACCAATCCAGTAAGTACAATAAAATCGTACATTCTCGGCTAGTAGATTTACCCTTTACTGTAACAAAATAAAAGATGATAATACTCGATTTTGTTCTTTTCAAGGTCAAATGGGCTCAACTTATGGTACAAATAAAATCACTTCCTCACAATCACAAACTCCTATGCTGAGTCGGCAACTGTGTGTAAGTATTTGCAAATTAAATTCTAAGGTTACTCAGAATTATTGCTAATAGACGCATAATTTTCTAAAAAAATGTAGTTAAATTACTAGAGAACTAAATTGATTAGTAAAATATTTTATTATTTTATTTGCCACTTTAATGATGACTGGGAAATAATTGTACATATATTGGTGTGCAATGGTGCCAGAGTAAGGTTCGATAAGGAAAACAGTAAAGCAACAGCACAACGCCTTAAATGAATGATCGATAAGAGGACATTTCCAAGAATATTGTAAATTCTTGTACATTACCACATCGGTTTGGCGATAAAAGCATTGCGTTATCGATTAGTAATTCCCACCGGTTTTTTTTCTTACTTGTATCTTCGAAAGTGTTTGAATTATAGGTACAAAGTATGTTCACAGTATATTAAGGAAATCCAGTCATCAGTACTTAGTCTTGCAGGATCTTATATGAAAGTATCTTGCAAGATATATTACGGATACTAAATAACAGTGTCGTAACAAGTTACCTGTGCGTTCGCAGGGCACGACGTCGGGCGGGTACGGGCACGGCGGCGCGGGCGTGGCGCCGCACCCCGCGCCCGCGCTGCACTCGCCCGCCGCGCCGCAGCCCTACCACCGAGCGCCGCGCCCGCACATCGGTACGTACCGCACCGGCACACGGGGACACATCACATTACACACACACACGAAGACATACCACACATACACACGATGACATAGCACACACACACGGCGACATACCACACACACATGATGACATACCACACACATGATAACGTACAAACACAATAAAACACACACACATACTCACGTACATACGACGTTAGGCACATACACATAGCGCACTCTCGGTGTAACAATGTCACAGTAGGTCATTTTGTTATTTTATAGGAATTAAAGTGTTTTGCGAACATACATCAGCTTCAATGCTGGTCATAGGCCTTTCGGATAATGTTCCTACACAAAAGCATAGATTCAACTATTTCATTACATTTTTACTCAACATTGACACACAGACAGACATAAATTAATTTGTAAAATATTTATGATTTCTATTTAATTGTTATAACATATCTTATAATGAATATATATTTATAATTATTTATATAATTTTGACATATATGCATACCGGTCGCTGATTTGTGGTCCGATTTGATATAGGCTTGGCGAACGCCTTAACGTATGGGTACGCAGCGTTTTGCCATTATTTGATGCCTAAAAATACTTTTGTGCACTCATACTGACTACAATACCAACCTTCATTGGCTTGATTCTTATACTGGCCACGACTCGGCGGCCGCACTGAAAAAGGGCCGACAAGTAGAGAGCTTCTTAATTTTGATTCAATAGTCAACACTAGAAAAAAATATTAGAAAAAGTGAACAAAATAAAAAGTAATATTTCTTAAATGTAATTACGATGTTATTTATAAATTTTAATAATTTAAATACTTTCTATTTACTTAGGACATAGTAGGTATCTCTTGTTCGTTAATTTCGTATATTCTTATATATGTAGCGAATTTTATAATATAATGTCTTGTAAGTATTTTTATATTCGTATAATAAGTAAACTTTTAAATTTAGACATACAGACGGTAATAATAATTTTTACAATATAAGTTTTTGCTTTATAAACATTCAGTCTGATCCAAGGTTTCTATTCTATGGTACGCTTTGCATTTAATATACTAATTTGTTAAAGTAGTGATAGATATCGCTCGACAGTTAAAATCTGATTCGAAGCATGAATTTTCGCGATTATTCTGAATTCTTAAGCATGAACTGTAGATATTTAGACAGATTGACGATTTTTCGTAATCGGATCGAAATCTTTGATGCCTAAATTTTAACTAATTGCATGAACATTGGCTTCTTCGGTACTTCTGTTTCCGTTAGCCGTTAGAGTATTAGAAGAATTAAAGTATTATACAATTTCTGACCCGGTCGGGCGCATGGTTCGGTAGATTAGCAAACTTTGGCGAGTTCGGTTTCGTACAGGGGCGACGACCGGGCGAATGCGTCGTAAGAGATAATATAGACGCGGGCATCGATCGAGATCCGTCGCCCGCCGCGCGAAATCGAGAGCGAAGCGCATCGAATAGGTAGGTCCCGGTGGACGAGTAGGTAGGCGGTGGTCGGTCAATATTATGATGAGGCGTGTGTGGCAGTGGGCGGCTACTATGAGGAGAGCGAGGCGAGCGCGGGCGGGTACTGCGGCGAGTACCGGCGGGCGCCGCAGCCGCCGCCCGCGCCCCAACCGCCCCCCGCGCCGCACCCCCCGCACCCCCCCCCCCCCCCCCACCCCCCCCCCCCCCCCCCCCCGCCGCACCCGCCGCCCCACGACCACCAGCTCTCATGTAAGCATGCACGCGAATTCAACACTTCTCATTTATTTTGATTGCCTTCCCATTTCATCGTTACTTCCGCTGTCCTCGCTTCGAGTAGCGGGAGGAAGCGGTGATATTTCGCTCGCGACGAGCGAACACTCTCGTTAACGATTAAACTCCAATTGTGCATTAACATATTCTGTAAAATTTATTCGTCGCCGCTTCCGACACGAGTGGGGGTGAGGGTAAGCAGTGGACGTCGAGTAGTGAGTATGACGTCCTAGTAAGATCTAACGCTGTGCATGGTATTTTCTATTTACGCCGAATCTATCGTCGCTTCCATACTTTAACTCCTATCCGAGTCGCCGGATTCTAACCAGTTTGGATCAGTCTGCGTTTTCGTATTCGGCCTGGGACGGGCGGCATTACGTCGGGGCTACATATACGATCGGTGTCAGTGATAGTGAGTAGGGTAGGGTGTAATCGCAGTACGTGTGATGTGTCAGGCGGTGGGGTGGGCGGCGTGGGCGGCGCGGTCGGCGCGGCGGGCGGCGGCACGTCGGAGTACGTGCGCAACGAGCTGCGCGCCGTCGTGGGCGCGCGCTCCGCCCGCCCGGACCTGCACGCCCTGCACGCGCCCGAGCTCGACCCGCTGCTCACCTTCGACATGCCCGCGCACGGTCAGTACGCCGCCCCCTATCGCCCCTTATGACCCGCCTTCCTCCCCACTAACCCCCCGGACCCAATAATTATACGTCTCGTAACGAAATGTTAACTGAGAAGGCACACAATGTTACATCGTTGGTACCTGGCATTGCGATTTATTTGACTCATGTGCGTGGTTTGCGTCAAGTCTATAACGGATTAATAGTCTGCGTTTCCGAACGTCCAATATTAAAAGTAATATCGTATTTTGTGTAACTTAAATATAAAACAATAAAAAATATTTTGTGTTAATATATTATGTGTATTTAAATTTTGCTTAATAAAACTTTAGTTAAAATCGATAGAACATATATTAAAGAAAATAATATGTAACAATATTAGTATAAATTGAATTATAAAGGAATTGGTATTGTATAAATCATACCAATATTTGTTGTACGATAAGACCTGACAGAATATTAATAATACTTGACAAAAGTAATATTTTTATAACACATATATGCGTCTGTTATTTACAATATTTTCTCTGCTTCAGTACTAACAACTATATATCATCTTGTATTCAATATTTGTGGTTTTTAGAATTATTATTTAATATACATAATTATTTATCAGTTTTTACGTAACTTTTTGTTGTTTATTTTTTATATTTGTAACATTTGCCCACCAATTATGTTGAAGCAATGATCCGATGAAGCACTACTTAACATCATGTTATTATAATGATATTTATATATTCGGAAATGCTATTATATATATTATATTTATTTTATTATATTGATTGTTCCCTTTGAAATACTTAATATTTTCAATTTTAGTTAAAAATACCCTCAAATTTATTGACTTACCAGCAAATGGCTATTTCTAGCTTGAATCATAGTAATTAAATCTTTGATATAGATCCAACCCCGTTTTTTTCACTATTTTAAATAATCTTGCGTGAACAAGAAGTCGTTGAGCGTTAAAAAATGCTTACAAGTTAGCGTGTGACATACAATATTTCGTAAAAGACACGGGAAACGTGTAATTGGAATGCTAAGGTTACGTCAAAATAGAGGACAGAGCGTTTAGCATGCGAGGGGAGCAACAGAGTTGAGTACAGGGTGCAATGTTGGTGTGCGTACGTAGGTGGCGCCGCGCCGGGGGCCCGCGCGCCGGCCGCCGCGCCCGCCTGGCCCGCGCCGCGCTCCGCCCCGGTAAGGCGACCTCCAACACTACTGTATCGGTTTTCATTACTTTCCGTAGAACTGCATACTGGGGATGTTATGGATATGTTTCGGATTCAATATGGATACGGATATATGAAAGTATTGTACCGGTTTGATATGTAACTTACTCGCGATATGCGGACGGCGGATTTGAAATTATTTTTGTCGATACTTCGACCCATTTACGTGGATTGTGATCACTGCGAATTCGTGACCACGATCCATGAAACTGGATCCAAATATCGGACATCGTGAATCTCAAAAACTGCATGTCATGTTACATATTAAAATGTATCAGTTCCGCGATAATTTTGTCTAAATTTATAAATAATGTACTGGCTTCGTGTACAGTCACTAATTTAGAATTATTTCGCATTATTCAATAATTTCACTACAGTAATGGAAAAATAATTAAACCAATACAAATGAAGTAACTTGATTCAATTTGTAGGTCTATCATTTCACTTATATCTATGACGAAAACTTGTATCATTTAGACTCTTATTTCGGATATTCAATAATTTGGATTAAGGTTACGGAGCTCCATAACATCCCCGCTGCATACCTATGATTATTATTACGTATCGAGTCTGCTCCGCTGCGTGTACTCTCGAGTCGATCATTCTCACTCTTAGCCGCTGTTTCGATGAAATGTGCCAACGTTCGCCCCTCTCGCCCGATCTCCGGGCGGACGATCCACCCCGCGCGTCGGCTCGGCTTGGTACATTTCTGTCTCTATCGACGAAGCTTTTGTGATGTGATGTCTAATAATGGTTTCTTATTCTAGTGAAAACTTTGCGTTCTGTGCATTCTCAGACATTTCCTTAGATTTATAAACCCATTACAACGTGGATGTAATCATTCGCTTTTAAGTTTTCGTATCAACCTTAAGATTTACTGAGCTTTCTTTGAAAAAATGATTGCGTGTAACTTTTACGCGCGGTTGAAGTGAAACTTCTTAAGGCGTTTGGACACTCATAATTATCTATCATTGAGGAATGCTCCATACTGATTTTAATTGCTAATATGCACATTTAATTTAAATTCAATTCGTGTATTTGCTAATTTAGAACCTCGCACATAACAGTAATCTTCAAAAGCGCCTAAAGAAGTTTTATTTAAAGAAATGGGATAATTCGCATGCGCAATTTGTTCATTTGTGGTGAAGGTTTTGAAATAGTAGTTTTACATGAAGAGTTGATGATTTTGCAATATCGCTTAATTTTGCTTTTGAAATGTTACAGCATACGAATTATTTCGTTTATTGAGTGCCGTATCTTATAATGATTGCATGAAATTTACTTTAAGTCGGTTCTGATATCAATAGAAATAGTTGATAAATGGGTAAGCGATTGAAACATACAGCTTAGTAATAAATATAATGATGTTTTATCTTCAAAAAATTTTTTATATAATTATTGCTAAACTGAGTTTGTAATTTGATCGCATCTCATTTAGCTGAAACACGTGTGATTTTGTTCTGTTATTGTATTGAAGTTTGACATTTAAAAATTGGATAGAGAGTACGTTTCAACAACGTAGATCTGTATTAATTTTACCGATTTAACATTACATACTTCTGCGATATTTTATTAAGGAATTTTAATGTTAAATAGTTGCATCTACATATACAATAATTTATAATCAGCAAAATTAAATTACAAGTGAAGTTCAAAGAACAAATTAATAGTATCGAAAGAGGAAATAGACAAATTATAA